>JADBJO010000983.1:25000-27500 GCA_016801955.1 Conus betulinus | reverse complement strand
TGCGCGCGCGCGCGCGTTGCATGTGTGTGTGTGTGTGTGAGCTACACGAGAAAGATTAAAAAGAAAAAAAAAGCAACACTGAAGACATTTGCAGCAAACTGTGCAGGTATGTTAACAGAGTATTCTGTTGCTGTATCGCTTTGTATTTTACCGTGTTGTTTCGCATCATTTTGTAGTGCTGTTTGTTTTGCTCGTGTGGTGGCGGCGTGTTGTATTTTCACTGTGTTGTAGCGTTCTGCCTTGCCTGGTCAGCGTGTCGTATATGCAGTGTGCTGTAGCGTGTTGTATTAAATTAAGTGTTGTAGCGTGTTGTATTGCACCGTGTTGTAGCGTGTTGTATTGCACTGTGTTGTAGCGTTCTGCCTTGCCTGGCAGCGTGTCGTATTGCAGTGTGCTGTAGCGTGTTGTATTACACTGTGTTGTAGCGTGTTGTATTGCACCGTGTTGTAGCGTGTTGTTGTATTGCACTGTGTTGTAGCGTTCTGCCTTGCCTGGCAGCGTGTCGTATTGCACTGTGTTGTAGTGTGTTGTATTACACTGTGTTGTAGCGTGTTGTATTGCACCGTGTTGTAGCGTGTTGTATTGCACTGTGTTTGTAGCGTGTTGTATTGCACTGTGTTGTAGCGTTCTGCCTTGCCTGGCAGCGTGTTGTATTGCACTGTGTTGCATTGCACTGTGTTTGTAGCGTGTTGCATTGCACTGTGTAGTAGCGTGTTGTATTGCACTGTGTTGTAGCGTGTTGTTGTGCACTGTGTTGTAGCGTTCTGCTTTGCCTGGCAGCATGTTGTATTGCACTGTGTTGTAGCGTTGTTGTTTTGCATTGTGTTGTATTGCACTGTGTTGTAGCGTGTTGTGTTGCGGCGTGTTGTATTTGTACACTGTGTTGTAGCATGTTGTATTGCAGCGTGTTGTATTGGACTGTGTTTGTAGCGTGTTGTATTACACTGTGTTGTAGCGTGTTGTATTACACTGTGTTGTAGCGTGTTGTATTGCACTGTGTTGTAGCGTTCTGTGTTTGGCAGCGTGTTGTATTGCATTGTGTTGTAGCGTGTTGTATTGCATTGTGTTGTAGCGTGTTGTATTGCACTGTGTTGTAGCGTTCTGTATTGCCTGGCAACGTGTTGTATTGCATGTGTGTTGTAGCATGTTGTATTGCATTGTGTTGTAGCGTGTTGTATTGCACTGTGTTGTAGCGTTCTGTCTTACCTGGCAGCGTGTTGTATTGCATTGTGTTGTAGCGTGTTGTATTGCACTGTGTTGCAGCGTGTTGTATTGCACTGTGTTGTAGCGTTCTGCCTTGCCTGGCAGCGTGTTGTATTGCATTGTGTTGTACTGCACTGTGTTGTAGCGTGTTGTATTGCACTGTGTTGTATTGCACCGTGTTGTAGCGTGTTGCTTGCACTGTTGTAGCGTGTTGTATTGCACTGTGTTGTAGCGTGTTGCATTGCACTGTGTTGTAGCGTGTTGTATTGCACTGTGTTGCAGCGTGTTGTATTGGTTTGCTGTGTTGTAGCGTGTTGTATTGCACTGTGTTGTATTGCGCCGTGTTGTAGCGTTCTGCCCTGCCTGGTAGCGTGTTGTATTGCACTGTGTTGTAGCGTGTTGTATTGCACTGTGTTGTAGCGTGTTGTATTGCACTGTTGCACGCCGTGTTGTAGCGTTCTGCCCTGCCTGGCAGCGTGTTGTACATGTCCATAATCGCTACCGGGTTTATTTTTAGTAAACTTTGGGCGGCACTCCAGTACAAAGCATGTCACCGTTGTACAGCATGTCACCGTTGTACAGTAGTACAAAGCATGTCACCGTTGTACAGTCAGTTGTCATGAAAAAAACACACACACACAGAGGCAGACAAATCTGCGTAAAGTAGGCTACTAAATCGCGCATCATTTCATGTCCGATTTTAACTGGAAGCACCACAAATCTAGTGACCATCATTTCATGTCCGATTTTAACTGGAAGCACCACACATCTAGTGACCATCATTTTCATGTCCGATTTAAACTGGAAGCACCACAAATCTAGTGACCATCATTTCGAGACTCTGTAAAGGTTCCATCCGTCGTCAAAAACTGGACAAACCCCAGCCTGTATGGCATGGCTCTGTGCCAGACTGGATGCAGGCTGGCATCAACTGACCCCCTGATTTGGGTTTTTGTTTTTATTGTACTGTCTTTTCCCCTCCATCACACGATAAACCCCCCTTCCCTCATGCCTAGTAATGATGAACAATACCATCAGAGAGAGAGAGAGAGAGAGAGAGAGAGAGAGAGAGAGAGAGAGAGAGAGAGAGAGAGAGACAGACAGACAGAGAGGGGGAGAGAGGCTAAATAAAATAAATATTTGATTGCAGCGAGAGCTAGAGAGAGAGAGAGAGAGAGAGAGAGAGAGAGAGAGAGAGAGAGAGAGAGAGAGAGAGAGAGAGAGAGAGAGAGTACGTGTACTCCGGCAACATGCTGACAAAGAACACTGCAGCTCATACTTCAGTGAAGGCACACAT
>JADBJO010000983.1:7500-17500 GCA_016801955.1 Conus betulinus | reverse complement strand
AAAGAGAGAGAGAGAAAGAGAAAGGAGAAAGAGAACGGGAAAAAGAGAGAAGAGAGAGAGAAAGAGAGAAAGAGAAAGGAGAGAGAGAAGAGAGAAAGAGAAAGAGAAAGAGAGGAAAGAGAGGAAAGAGAAAGAGAAAGAGAAGAGAGAGGGGGTACGGCAGTTTGAGCTAGAAAAATTAAGATTGTTGAATCTAGGTAAGAAACTAGAAGTGGAGGCAAAAGCCAAGAACTTTACTTCATATTACAATCCCTTAACTAGTATGCCAAAAGTTTGATGATAATCCAGATCATTTAGAGGATTTCCTCTCACAGTTTGAAAGGATTGCCAAAGATCAGGGCTTACCCGAAGAACGGTGGGCCACACATCTGTCCGCACTGTTGACACCTAAGGCCAGAGAGAAACGTTTTTTTGCCCTACCACCGGAAAAAACAGACGGATTATGTGTCTGTGCGTGATGCTTGTTTTTCAAGGTACCAGGTAACAGCTGATAGATACAGGAAAATGTTCAGAGAGGCCACGCGTAAGCCAGGCGAGGCACATGTACAGTTCCTTTATCGGGTCAGGTCTCTCTTTGATAAATGGATGAGAATAGGAGTATTGAACAGACTTTTGAACAGTTGAGGGAAGAGATCGTTAGAGAGCAAATCCTGTCCACGTATCGGAGAGACCTCACTGTGTTCTTGGCAGAAAGAGAAATAAAAAGCTTTTAGAAGAGTTAGTGAAGTCGCAGACAGGTATGAAGCTGCCCATGAACAGCGCTATGTTTTGAAGGGAACAAACAGCTTGTTCCGTAATGCGCAGACCACACAGTCAGAGAGTGAGTCGCCGACTCACTACAGAAAGGAGGGCGAGATCGCACAGTAGAGGCGAACTCGAAGTCCCGTGGCAAACAGTGGGACTCAAGAGAGAAGGTTAGAGTGAAACGCACATGTTTTAAATGTGGGCGAGAGGGTCATCGCCAAGGACTGTAGCGGACTGCGAATACATTCAGTTGTTGCCGTTGATACAATTCAACAGGAAGGCAGAGTACCACCACCAACTACTAGGGCAGTAGTAAACGGGAAGCCGGTGACCTGCTTGTTAGATACAGGATTGACTCTGGCGGCAATGGTAGAGAACCCGGTTTTGTGAGAGAGACAGACTACACAGGGGAAACCACCTGCGTGCGATATGCAGATGGAAGAATTAATCGGCTACCTTTGGCCCGTGTCAAAGTAGAGTCAGAGTTTGTTAGGAGTACTCTCACTGCAGCAGTACAAAACAACCTTCCCTATCCAGCTTTGTTAGGGGGTAGGTACATCCTCCCAAAGCCTAACCAGGCTGCCAGTCAAGTAGGGAAAGCAAGGGATAGTGCAGGGTAGGGACTCCTACAGGAAAGTAAACAGAAAGCAGGTGAAGGTGAAGTGCACAGGCGCCGCTGGCAGTAGAGCTAGCGCTGATCATGGTGTGCGTGGTGGTGGTGCAGTGGACCATGAAATAGGTCGTCGTGGCGGTGCCGTAGGCCGTGTGGCGGTGGCCGTGGCCATGGAGGTGGCCGTAGGGCGATGCGTAGGCCATGGAGGTGGCCGTAGTGGCAGTGCTGTAGGGAGGTGGTGTAGTGGCAGTGCTGTAGGCCATGGTGGTTGGTGGTTCAAAAAGTTGTTGGCGTTGCCGTGGTAGTCAGAAATGTAGGAGCCACGGTGTGGCAGACCTCAGGGTCGGGGGGCAAGAGGGACCACAGAGTAACTGGAACCGGCAGCTGGGCTGGAACCAGGGTGGCTGTAATAACGCATGGCAAGAAGGTCGAGGTGACCAGCCATCGTTAGAAAAACTGCCAAAGATAGTCGGCTCATAGGAGCAGATAAGCAGTGTTTGGAAAAGGGAGAAGAAAATAACGGCCCATAAAGCAGTGGGCATAGGCACTGAGTGGGATTCGAACCAAGGAAGTTCCACACAGAAAAAGAAAATGGATGATTCGGATAAGATGAGTGAGGGATCATCTCTTAACATTTTGAAAAGGGGAGATGATCGTCGTCGCAGTGAATGGGCGCGACAGCCCAGTTCACGTGATCTTCGCACAACAGACCCTGAGGCAATGAAAGTCAAGGGGGCTGAATGCCAAGGAGATTTTGCCGAACAGGCTAGAAGAGGATCGCGCAGATTTTCACGCGCTCCTTTAAGGACTAAAATGTGTGAAGGTGCGCTGACTCTCTTGTAAAGCCTGGAGTGCGCAAACTATCTGCCCCAGGTACTATTGGCGAGCCACAAACGGCGGTCAAGATTGAGAGGGGCAGGAGTAGGTCAAGGGTTGGAATAATGCCTCCAGGGGTGTTGCTGTTGTAGTGTGAACAAAACAGAAGTAGAACAATAGTAGGAGCAATGCCTTCAGGGTGTTGCCACTTTAAAGTGTGAGCGGTAGCAGTGGGACAATAGTATGACCACTGCCTACGGGCTGCTGTTGTTGTGGGGCGTGAGCGATCATCCGTTACGGACAGCTACGGGGTAATAATGTAGCTAGCTGGCTAGTTGGGGTACACAACTGTGGTGACTCTGAAATACTGTTTTTTTTTTTTTTTTTTTTGATGGCCCATTGTGGGGCGCGGCTTGAGCCTATATTCATGTGTTATTTTTCATTTTTGATATATGTTATCAGTTGATGTGTTTTTTTGTTCATTGCCATTATGGTTGCGTGGGAGCTCATATATGATTTTTCACGTGTTATGATTGCTGATTTTGTTTGGTTGATATCGGTTGTGCTCATGTTGTTTTTGTAACATCTCGGTAAAGTGTGAAAATGTCCTATTGTGTGTGAAATCAGGATAAATGTTTGATTTGCATATTGTGTGTGAGACCGTGTGAGTAGATGGTGGCCACACGCCTGAATTTGATTTTGATGTTACGTACGTTGGGGCACACGCCTGAATTTGAATCTTGTCTTTGTGGATTGTGGCCACACCCCTGAATTTGAACCTTGGGTAAATCATGGCTTGTGTGCTATTATTAGAAGTGAATGGAATGATTAATTAATATGTATATAACATGCTGATAGCTAACGCTATAGAGAGAGTTCTGATATATATGTGAGCCAGTTTAGAGTTAAATGTTTTGCACAGTCGTTTATGACTGACCAAGAGTGATCTTTGGATTATCTGATTGATTATTGATTTTATGTTTTAATTGGGTACATTATCCATGTTAGAGATGTTGATGGAAGTGATGTCTTGAAGCATAGGGGTAGTACTGTTATATCGACCATGCAATTGAGTTTGTTTTATCCAATCTGAGAACATTCGTCCTGGAGGAAATGTTGATTGGAACAACATTCTTAGGTACGGGGGTGTCATGAGTCGGCCGAATGTTCTCGAGCATTTAGGCAAATTAAGGGTAGTTTTGCTGTTGTTGAGAGCAAGTTCCTTGGGTTCTCAAGTGTGCGAATTCAGGCATCACCAGGGGGGGGGAATACCCCGAGTAGTTTACTGAAGGAGGGAGTTACTGGGAAGTGTTTCACATGTCCGAGGGATAGCGACAAGTAGTTGCCGACCTGCCGGTCCTGGCTAGAGAAGAGTGTCCACCATGAGACTGGCTATTAACTGGGTTGTCCAGCGGGCTAAAAGGAAGGCAATCGTGTCAGGTGACCGTCACGGGTAGGCGACCGTCAGCCTGCAGGCAGAGTACAGCGACCCTTCAGTCGTTCTTGTTCTGAGGCATGAATGGAAGGCTTCGGCCTATGAGTAACTTGCACCTTGTCGTATGTAGAGGTAGCAAATACTTGAACCATCAGTCCTGGCTGGTAGAGAAGTCCAGGCTGTTAGTATAATGGGTAGCTTTGGGGAATGGAACATGAGTTGAATAGGAGGTTATGCATTAACCACTTGGTACCCAAGTCCTTGTTGGTGCTAACAGCTGTGGTGTGTGTGTGTGTGTGTGTAGGTGACTAGTGATTCCATTGGTGGAATAAAAATAACTTGGGGATTTATTGGTACAAATCGTGTGATATGTGTGTGAGCCAGTGATTCCATTGGTTGAACCAGTTAAACTCGAGTTCTCTCTTGTTTGAGAATGGATATAAGGTGCCTGGAAAACCAGGAAGTGTGTGACTCACTTAAGGGAAAGTGAACTCGCCCGTCTTGCTGAGGGCTCAAGAAAAATACAGCGAGAAGCAGAGGTTGGCTGTCGCCTCGTTGTCTCCTAGGTGGGGGACGTAAGACAGTGGAGGTTGCTGTAGCCTCGGAGCCGACGACGAGAAGAATTGTCTCCCGTGTGGGGACGGTCGACAGCAAGACGTGTTAGCCTGTTGGAGCCTAGACAGGGAGCTGCCAGACAACGGTGGGGTGTTTGCAGCCAGAGAAGACCTGTGGGAGAGGCTGACAGGAGCCCTTTCCGTGGAGAGGGCGGAGTGCGTGTGGAGTCCGGAAGACTCGGTGTGAGGGTGCGACTAAAGCTACGTTGCCAGTGTCCCCCAACTGGGATTTGGCCAATCGGGAGGACACAACAGTGTGGCAGCTTCAGCTCGTGGTCGCACAGTGTGATGAGAGAAAACTGACGGTCAACCAAGGAATGCTGGCAAGTTATGGACGTTTTATTTGTTCTTAAGTTTATAAATGTGCAAATGTAATAGTGAAATATTGTCTTTCCTGGTTAAGTAAGAATCACTGAAGAACAGGGGATGCGATTTATGAGATTGTCTGTATGTATGGTGTTTACATTGTTGTATGATACAGATAATTGTGTTGTGTAGTGACGGGTGGGGGCTCGGAGTCAAGTTAAATAAAAGTTGATTATTTTCTGTGAAATGTTATTGGTTTCCCGTCACCTTTGTGCGGGCCCGATGTGAGTGACAGAGTGCATGTGCCTATGCGAGAGCGCATTTTGGTTGTGAAAGCGTAAATACTTCTGACACACACACTCTCTCTCTCTCTCTCACACACAAAACACACACTCTCTCTCTCTCTCTCTCATACACACACCCACACCCACTCACACATTCACACACACACACTCTCTCTCTCTCTCACACCCCCACTCACACACACACAACACACACTCTCTCTCTCACACACCCCCACTCACACACACTCTCTCTTTTCTCTCTCTCACATTCTCTCTCTCTCTCTCTCTCACACACACACACACTCTCTCTCTCACACACACACTCACACACACACTCTCTCTCTCTCTGACACACCCACTCACACTCACACATACACACACACACACACTCACACACACACACACACACACACACTCTCTCTCTCTCTCTCTCTCTCACACACCCACTCACACACACACACACACACACACACACACACACACACACACACACACACACACACACACACACTCACACACAGACACAGACACAGAGCGAAAGAAAGTACTGGGCAGAAAGGAAGAATAGGAAGAAACAGAGACGGAGGGAAGGTGAAGCGGAGAGAGAGAGAGAGAGAGAGAGAGAGAGAGAGAGAGAGAGAGAGAGAGAGAGAGAGAGGGGGGGGGGCGGGGTGGGAGAAAACAGAAAGGTGTGAAAGTTGAGGGAGGGAGGGGGGCGGCATTGATAGGAGGGGGAGAGTGAGGGCAAGACTGGGGAGGGGATGGGGGTGTGGGTGGGTGGGGGTATGTATGGGATGAGAGCTGTGGTTGGGTAGAGTAGGAACGTTTGAGAGAAAAGAAAAGGGGATTTAAGGCAGTACTGGGGAGGTGTGTGTGGGGGGTGGGGGGGGGGGGGGGGGGGGGGGGGGGGGGGGGGGGGGGGGGAATTTTATTGTTAACGCACACTGAAAACACTTCATGTTGACTTCCGGGGACAAAAACAAAAAACAAAACAAAACAACAACAACAACAAAACAAACAAACAAACAAACATACCCACCAAAGAACGAAAACACATCCAGGCTTAAATTTTATGTCATAGGTGCAACTGAATACAAACAGGCGGCTTATCTGGAACGATGCATTGACATAAATTGCAGATGAGCATTGACTAGATTACGAGTAAGCGCCCATTAACCCCGGATTGAGAGGAGTCGTTATACAACCGCTGACAGAGAAGACAGACTATGCAAAGCGTGATGATCGTACATCAATCGACCAACAACGTAATGACCTGATGACGAGGATCACAAAAGCAGTATATGCATTACATAATTTAAAAAAAAAAAAAAAAACCTCGGAGTTCGTGTTAATAGACTGCTTGCAACCTGTACCTGCACGATATGTTCTTTTGTGTTTCTCTCTCCGAAGACGTAAGATCGTGACCCGCACTGTGTTTTTTTTTTCTTTCTGCGACTATTGCATGTTTGACAACATTGGCATCACTTTGACTGAGTGTTGGCCTAATGACTTGTGCTCCGCAAAACCTGTGGATGTCATATGGCTATGAAATATGATTTTGTTCTTCACACAGGCTGCATGTGGAATGAATACCCATGGCTCCACCTTTGTGGACCATGCTGATAAATAATTCTATTTGAGTGAAACAAGTTGACGCAGTTTACTGAGCGCCTTTCTCTCTGTCTTTTTCAAAATATATTTGGGTTGTTTAGAGGCATTGTACATGAAGACACGGCTTACGAGCGACTCACAGAAAATACCTAACATTTGATCTCTCCCTGAAGGCGTAATTAAAACTTTGCTGTGGTAATTTTGTGTGGGTAGGTCGTGAGGAATCTCATCAGCAGAAAACCTTTCCTTCAGTCTCACTCTTCAAACCCCCCCCCCCCCCCCCCCCCTCTCTGACGACTTCGACTAACTGCTGGTGGTCCAGAGCTTTGGGGGTGGGGCAGATAGTGGGGCCAGTGAAAGGACACGCAGCAGCTCCTCTGTGATGTCTACACTGGACAGATTACTGCCATTAGTGGGGCAGAGGTTGGGCCCAGCGAGTGGACAACAAGAGAATCAATGGTTCCTCTGTGGAGTCCATTCTGGAAAGATTATCCACGTGAAGAGGCTTCTGTCCTTGTGGTGCCTTTCTCTTGCCAAACCGGCTACACCTCCTACGACCAATAATGGTCTGGGTAGTTCCTGTATTGTTAGAGGTACGTTTCTTGTGGAAAATCCGATGTCAGACAGTGTCGTTTCTTACCCTTAGACCCGCCATAGTTCTTTTAAAGCAACAGCTGATACATGTCGTGTTTTAAAAACACTGGATCAACACAAACTGTTGGTAGTCTGAGGACTGTGAAAGTTCAAGAATAAAATGATGGAACGTCTCTGGCTCTTCTTCCGCCAAACTTAAAGAAGAATCTGCATGTCGATGAAACGTCACGTTCTGAAACTGTAATGGATGTTGTAATGGACTGATGGAGTCTGTCAACTTTTAACAATGGATCATAACCATGTTTAAGTCTTACACTTTCGGATACGACGTCGGCGGAAATGTATACGTTCAAGGTGGAAAGTTTGAATGGCACCCAAAAAATGTAGTCTGTTACATGATTATTGCCTGAATGTGTATACAATAATTTCGTCAGCGTCGCTGTGTACATTTTTGGCAGATGAAAACACAGTGTGCTGATTCACACACACACACAGAGAGAGAGAGAGAGAGAGAGAGAGAGAGAGAGAGAGAGAGAGAGAGGTTGAAAAAAAAGGGTTCGAAAAGTTGTACCTGCAAGCAGAGAAAGAAACGTCAGGAACACCCTCATGTCGTTTCAACAAACTGCACGAAGCAAATCACTCAAAACGTACACAGCTTTAATTTCGCGAGTGCGACTGAGCTCTCACGGCCTGTCGTCTGCCACCGAACCAGCTGAAGCACTTGATGCACTCTAGAATTCATACGCCAGGCTGTGAATAAATTTTCGAAAAACATAGACAGGAGCAATGTGTTTTTGAATCTCTCTTGTTTCCGAAATTTGATTCCCGCTGGTTTTGCGCATCAGCGCAAGTGCTGAAAGGTTCGTACCAGGAGGAGGAGTTATTGGGATAGGACTATTTTTGAGAAGCCAAAAAACTGTCGCAAAGATAGGATCATGAGTGAGTACTGAGGCCTGCAAGCTGGTGACAGGTGGTTCTTGCAGCTACAGACTGAAAAAACGATGGTGATCACATCAGCAGACCCCCCCCCCCCCCCCCCCCCCACCCCCCCCCACACACACACACACACACAAACAGTGAAAAAAGATGGGTGTTGGTGTATGATATTAATCTATGAGAAATGATATTTGATTTCAAACTGGTTACTGGGTACATTTTAAGACCCTGCTACGCTTCCAAACGGCTTATATGAAATACATTTCTGTGCAAAGGTATGAACTGATACATGACCAGAGCACAGTTTTCAGATCCTACACTAAAAGGCCTACACTAAAAGGCCAGATAGTTGCGAGTGAAGCGAGTTCGTGCGTTTCTTGGAACATTTCGCAACAAACGAAGCCAGAAACTGGGCGAGAAACGACCAGTGTATCTCAGGATGTCCTCGCATGCTAGAAAACAAATACCTGAAGGCTTAGTAGATTGGGCTCATGATGAATGACGAATCTGTCTATAGTGAAACAACAAAAGCAAATCCTGATGGCTTAGTGGATTGGGCTCATGATGAATGACGAATCTCTTTGTCTATGGTGAAATAAAAACAAAAAACAAATCCCTGATGGCTTAGTGGATTGGGCTCATGATGAATGACGTGTCTCTTTTTATAGTATAGTGAAAAAAAAATCCCTGATGGCTTAGTGGATTGGGCTCATGATGAATGACGAATCTCTTTGTCTATAGTGAAACAACAGCTAAAGATGAGCAGTTGTAGTGAGTGGCATTGCCATGAACCATTTTAAAAGTAACAAATAATTGTTACTACAAGCCAAAAAGAAAAAAAAAAAAAAGAAAAAAGAAACGATGATGTATTCATGTCGGTTTATTCTATTAACACATTCAGTTGTGATTTCATCGTTTACGGCACTGGAAGCTTGATACGCTAAGCTTCGTTCTGATCAGGGCTGTATGCGATACACCAGCCCCAGGGCGGAATGGACAGTTCAGGACAGACCTGACGTCAAACTTTCAGCACCTTCCATGCTTCTGGTCATCGTGAGATCATGTCCTAGTTGCGGACAATGACGTGGTAACTAAGGTACTGCTGTCTGAAGCTGGGACGCATCCACGTGGTCGGTCAGTCTGAAGGGGAGGGTAGTGATGCTGAGATTCTTCCCTACACAGACGGTTAGTGCGTGAACTCATAGTACATGACATAATACCGATTTCATTCGACACACCATCCAGGTCCCAGAGCCAGGCCCAACTTTTGCTCTTATGTCACAGAATTTTGCACGCTTGTCTCCTGTGAATTTTATAAGCTCTCCTGTGATAAGCTTGTCTTCTGTGAATTCTATAAGCTTGTCTCCTGTGAATTTTATAAGCTTGTCTCCTGTGAACTCTATAAGCTTGTCTTCTGTGAATTCTATAAGCTTGTCTCCTGTGAATTTTATAAGCTTGTCTCCTGTGAATTGTGTAAGCTTGTCTCCTGTGAATTTTGTAAGCTTGTCTCCTGAGAATTGTACAAGCTTGTCTCCTGTGTGAATTTTGTAAGCTTGTCTCCTGTGAATTGTGTAAGCTTGTCTCCTGTGAATTTCATAAGGTTGTCTCCTGAGAATTTTGCAAGCTTGCCTCCTGCGAATTTTGTAAACTTGTCTCCTGTGAATTCTATAAGCTTGTCTCCCGTGAAATTTATAAGGTTGTCTCCTGTGAATTGTGTGAGCTTGTCTCCTGTGAATTTTATAAGCTTGCCTCCTGAGAATTTGGTAAGCTTGTCTCGGGCGAATTTTATAAGCTTGTCTCCTGAGAATTTGGTAAGCTTGTCTCGGGCGAATTTTATAAGCTTGTCTCCTGAGAATTTGGTAAGCTTGTCTCGGGCGAATTTTATAAGCTTGTCTCCTGAGAATTTGGTAAGCTTGTCTGGGGCGAATTTTATAAGCTTGTCTCCTTTAAAGGGTTGACTTCTTAACAGAATCATGATCGAAATGGATTAATTCCTTGTCATCATTACAGCCAGTGGGCTGGGAAAGGAAGCGCTGATAATAATGAC
>JADBJO010000983.1:0-2500 GCA_016801955.1 Conus betulinus | reverse complement strand
ATTTTGCCCAGCTGTGTCAGCTTCACAGTTTAATCAGAGACCACACACGCACGCACACGCACGCACGCACGCACGCACACACACACACGCACACACACACACCACACACACACACACACACACACACACACACACACACACACACACACACACGCGCGCGCGCGCGCGCGCGCGCGCGCGCACACGCACGCACACACACATACACACACACACTCACACACACACACACACACACACATCTCTCTCTCTCTCTCTCTCTCTCTCTCTCTCTCTCTCTCTCTCTCACACACACACACACACACACACACACACACACACCACACACACATCCACGCGCCAACCCCCACCACACAAAGAAAGAAGAAGAAAGAAAGAAAGAAAGAAAGAAAGAAAAAAGGTTGCAAAAACCGTGCGTCTGTAATGCATATAGTCAATATCCTGGTCGTTCACCGGGCGGACGCTTCAAATGAAATATTCAACTCTCTCCATCTTTTTTGCTTGAACCCACACTGGGAAAGATAACTATCTGGAAAGGAGAAGCAACGGTTGTCTTTCCCTGATGTTTTTTCCGGAACAGGTCTATGAACTGTGATTGATCAACTCCAGCAGTTTACCAGCCGCCGTAGCGAAGTGGCTAGCGTCGCGGACTCCCGGTGGGAGGTCGTGGGTTCGAATCCCATCAGAGTCAGTGGGGTATTTCTGCCCGACCGGCTCCTACCCAGAGTTGAGTTTGCTGCGGACTAAGTTGGGAAGACTGGGGACCACACAGTCGAGTTTCATCCACTTAATGGATGCGTTTCTGACAGTGTTGCTCAAATTTCCTGACCAACACTGCAGGCGCCTGTATCTCTCGGGCCTGGTTGACGCCGGGATATATTATGAAAGGAAGCGTAGAGTACAGCTCTGTCATGTAGTCTCAGACCGAAATGGAAATCCGTAGCATCATCTTAATCATCCTCATTCTCATTGATCAGCATTAAAAAAAAAAATGTCTCAAATTCTGTGGCCCTTCATGTCCTGCTCTCATGGTGACCTCAATTTCGATGTCCTCTCCACGTCTGTGGCCTTGGTTTGGTTCTGTCGGGGTCACCGGTATCGGCGGATCCATGGGCACTGTCGTTGGACGGACGTGGTGGCGCCCTCCGGAGGGAGAGCTCGCTCACGCCGGCTCCGCGACTAAGCAATTATTGTCGTCAGTAGGCTTTAGTAGGTGGCGTCCTGCGTATGTTAGATCAGAACAGGCGCCACTGAACACCACCGAAGTGACTTGGCCGCAGTGCAGTGTCTCCTCCGGTGGGTTGTTTTCTTACGACGACTTGACATTGACTGCTCCCTGTGGATTGATTGTGCCGGCGCTGCGGGCGGGGCCGACCGGGCTGTGGCTGTGGACGGGGTATCGGAAATGAGCAGCGTGGGCACTGCCTCTGAGGTGGCGCCGAGAGGTTGGGACAGCGAAAAACAACAACACAACAACAACAACAACAACAACAACTTCAGCAGTTTGACTTTGTTGTATTTAGTAAGATACTTGCCTTTGGTGTCTGTCATATTTCTGTGTTCCGCAGTCATTTTTTTTTTTTTGGTTTGTATATCCACCGCTGCCCCAGTAGAAATCGACTAAAAGGTCCAATGTTGACAGAATTTAACTTCATACTTATTGTTAAATTTTGCGTCTAACATAGTGTACTATGCCTATCATTGGCGTATAAAGCAGTTAATGCCAGTGATCGTGGTTTTAAAGAACATGTCAAGTCTGTAATGTTGAAGATTTTGCTGAAAACATTATTAATCATATTCATGCAGAGAGTGACATCTTGCGGGGGATAGCTGGAAAGGTCTCACAGCTGTTTCTCATTCTGCTCAGTCTACTCATGCACGTGCTTGTAGTTGCTGGTGATATGCGAGTGTGGAAGTGCACCATAGAACCCCAACCCACCCACCCATCCACCCACTCGCACGCACGCACATGCACACACACACACGCGCGCGCGCACGCCGCACAACACAAACCGCGCGCGCGCACGCACGCGCACCCACCAACACAGAAGCGCGCGCGCGCCAAACACCACCACAACACGCGCAAAAACAAAAACAAACACACAAACACACACACAACCACACACAAACCACCCAAACCACCATTAACACTGTATGATAGCACTGTTAGTGAGAAGAAGTTAAAACGAGGGCCAACAGCAATGCAGGTAGACCAGAGGACAACTGGAAACTGCATGACTCACTTGCTGACACTGAGACGAGGAGAGAGAGAGACTGGGGTGGGGAGAGAGAGAGATGGAGAGAGCGATTGGGAGGGGGAGGGAAGGAGGATATGCGATAGGAGGATACGTTTAGCAGATGGTGAGAGGAGAGAGACGAGAGGAAGGAGGGGGAGGATACGAATGAGTATTCAACGTACTGCCCACGGCCCTCTTTAGGGGTGCATTCTTTTAAGCGAAATAGAATTGCAGCACAGGAAATGTTCAGAATATCAAAAAAGAAA
>JADBJO010000982.1:506683-514494 GCA_016801955.1 Conus betulinus | reverse complement strand
CCGAGAGAGAGAGAGACCAAGAGAGAGAGAGAAGAGGAGTCCAACCCAAATGTTTACAATGTTTTCAAATAATTGAAGCCCGTTTTATTTAGGAAATTAACGGCGGGACGGAGGGACATCGCGGACCAACAACCACAGGCTATTGTGTGGCTACGTACATTCGTGGCGACACGTAATCCTTTACAAAGTCATTAGGCCTGATGACTGAAACATCCGTCCCGTTGTGACCCAGTTGTGTCAGGATTGGTTTTCACAAACATTTTTTTCATGACGTTTACAGGGTGGGATTTCCTTCCATGCCAGAGAGAGAGAGAGCGAGAGAGATTACACGACAGACAGACAACAGACAGACAGCATGGTACTGTCCCATGCATGGTCCTACAGAACATCCGGTTTCATTCAACCTCACCCAGCACTCCCGTTTCCTGGCTATTTCTATATACCACGGTTATTCTGCCCTCCTCGGTCAAGAACTTCTCTGTTTCCTTGGCGCTCCCGAAGCCTGAAACGAATTCAGTGATGTCCAAAAAAAAAAGAAACACAAAAATAACGTGGCAAGAGAGATGAAACACACAAAACAGCAACTGCACCACCATCACTCTGTCCAGATGAATAGGAGCAGAAAACAGCAAGCCCAAAATAGGGTGTTTCCCAAAGAATAAAAACACATGACATAGGAGACAAAGAAGCCCATTGCTGCGGGAACCTTGACCGTGTAACATGCGCTACAAAAAAAAACAAAAAACAAAAACAAACCAAACAAACAAAAAAAACCACCACCTCTGCCGAAGAAACGGACCACACCACAAACCAACAAAACGTCTGCTTCGCAAGAAAATGGAATTCATAAAAACAAACGGGAAAGAATAAAGAGCTCTGCCACGAACACTGGAATCACAAAACACTCAGCGGATCTACAAAGTGTTTGCTCTGTCTCATGTTTGGGTGGAGAATTAGAAGTTTTACACGAAATAGGCGAAAAGTGCATAGTGTGAGCAAAATGGATGAAATGTGAATGGTGTGTTTGGTAAAGGGATGGAATGTGAATGGTGTGAATGTGAAAGGGATGAAATGTAAATGGTATGTAGTTTAAAGGAATGAAATGTAAATGGTATGTAGTTAAAAGGAATGAATGTAAATGTATGTAGTTAAAAGGGGGATGAAATATGAATGGTGTGAAGGTAAAAGGGATGAAAATGTAAATGGTATGTAGTTAAAAGGGGATGAAATATGAATGGTGTTGAAAGTAAAAGGGATGAAATGTGAATGGTGTGAAAGTAAAAGGGATGAAATGTGAATGGTTTGAAGGTAAAGGGATGAAATGTGATGGTGTGAAGGTAAGGGATGAAATGTGAATGGTTTGAAGGTAAAGGGATGAAATGTGAATGGTGTGAAGGTAAAAGGGATGAAATGTGAATGGTGTGTTGGTAAAACGGATAAAATGTGAATGGTGGGAAGGTAAAGGGATGACATGTGAATGGTGTGAGGTAAAAGGGATGAATGTGAATGGTGTGTTGGTATAGGGATGAAATGTGAATGGCGTGTTGGTAAAAGGGATGAAATGTAAATGGTATGGTAGTTAAAAGGGATGAGATTGAATGGTATGTTGTTTAAAAGGGATGAGATTGATGGTGTGAGATAAAAAGAATGAAATGTGAAAGGGGACGGAAAGGGAATGGCGTGTAGAGGAAGGAGACTACTCCCCCCCCCCCCCCCCCCCCCTCCCTAAAAAAGGCACCCAGAAAAAACCGTGACTGAGAGCCATTGAAGGTGCGGCGCCATAATAGACTGGGCGGACTGGGAACAGATGAGTGGACCCGCTCCGTTGGATCCAGGGAATGAGGGCTGTGTCACGGACCACCAGACCAATGGGACACACACACACACAGAACACACCTCGCTAACACTTCACACTCATCACCACTCACTCCAGACATTTCCCACCCGGCTGAGGCTTTATTGTTATTATTAACAATTATTATTATTATTATTGTTATTATTATTTCATTTTGTTTTATCTATCTATCTATCTATCTATCTATCTATCTATCTATCTATTGAGTCATTTATTTATTCTTGAATCTATTCATTATGTTATGTATTCATTTATCTATTTATCGATTTATTTCGTTCCTTGGGTTTCCTTATTGTTGTTTATTGTTATTGTTGTTTCAGCCTTGCGTGCCACGTTTGTTTGCTTGTCCGTGTAAGGCCTCTGAGTCGAACCCCGTTGCTTCTTTATCGTCTTTTGTTCGTTCTATTCGTAAGGCGATCAAGTAAGGTAACTTTCATTCTCGAAATTGCTGGCGTTCATTCTGAAACGGAGGAGAAAGTGTTCAGGAGCATGCTCTCTGTACTTGTCACTCATTTCCTTCCTAACCTTTCTTCTCTTCTCAGGAGCGGGGAAGCCTTTTCAGGAACCCGATAGATAAAAACCTTTCAGTTAGAATGGGAACTTGTATCATATCCGACATCAGAATCTTTTGAACGGCAGATTCACGGAAAACACGTTCCGAATTATTCTATCAGAAATGAACATAAACAGAAACGGGTAGCGCTTTTTTTGTTGTTGTTTTTGCTTGTGAGCAAAACAGCTTTAGTCCTAATCACGGTCTCTGTGACCGAAAGTATCTGAAGTTTAGTCAGGATAGCACGTCATTTCAGAGGACAGCACTGTTGGCATGTGTGTAAAAGGGGCTATATCTGTTGGGCTGATGGTGATGCTAACGTCACCATTTTTTTCACGACCTACCATGCACCTTCATGCAAGATTAAGTCCGAGGCTGTGTTGAAAATCGATAAGTTGTGACAGAGATCGTACTAGGGCTGAAGGTGCTTCTCCATCAATCGCCTGAAGCTGATGATTTGTGTGCAAATGCTTTGTCTTTTCTTGGAATCTGTTCAACAGCACCCTCAGCAGTCAGGGGGGGCGGAGGGGGGGGAGTTGAGGTGGGCAGGGGCTGGAGAGGGGTGTGAAGGGGGGGAGGAGAGGGGACGGTTAAAACTGTAGGTTGTGTAGTTTTGATCGTCACCTATTGTTAGGAGGAGGTATCATTAGGGCCGTGTCCATTGTTAGCCACAGTTGTGTGTCCTATACTGTGTGGGATCTTCATGGTTTTCTGGTCCTCCACGCGTCATAAGTTCTGCTGGTACATCATCTATTCCTGGTGACTTATCTCCTTTGGGTGAGCGGTCACACTTCTCCTTTCCTTCTCGGAAAATTCCCAGATTCGCTTCTGATGTTGATCGCATAGTCCGTTATACCGCCGTCTTTTCAATTACGACAAATGAAATGTTGTTTTTTTTTTATCTCAGGCTGTATGGTTTATTTCTGCCCCTTATTCCGGCCTTCCAGCTCTCCCGTGTACAGTCATACTCAGATTGTCCTATCGCAGCCCTAGCACAACAGTGCGCAGGGATCACTTATGATTAAATCGTTATGAGGCAACCCATTAGAGGAGACACTGCGCTGCTTTCGAGTCACCTCAGTAATGTTCATTGGTGCCTGTTCTGAACTAACACACGCAGAGCACCACCTTCTAAACCCTCTACTGGCAATAATAATCCACTTGTCGCAGAGCAGGTGTGAGTGAGCGTCCCTGTCCGGCTGACGTCATCATGTCCATCCAATAACAGTCCCCGTGACTCAGCTGACAGGGACAACCTCCGCACCAACTCACCACCATGAGCGTGGACGTGGGGAGGAAGAATGAAAACTTGAGGTCACCACGAGAGCAGAGCATGAATGGCCACAGGATTTGAGAGTTGACCATGGTTATGATGATCAGTGAGGTTTAGGACGCTGACAGAGGATTCTGCGGACTTCCAGCTGGTCTGGGACAGCATACTACAGCAGCAGCCTGCGCTTCCTTATGTACAGCAATTCGATGTCAACCAGGCCGGCTAGTTACAGACACCTGCGGTGATAGTCAGGATATTCAGGCAACAGTCTCAGAGACGTATCAGTTATAACAATAACAAGGAAATTCAGCTCTTTGGTTCAGTCTTCCCCATCTGAGCCCACAGCAAACACAGCCCTGGGTAGAATCCAGTCGGGACAACAACCAGAAATCCACAAGTGATTGCTCCTGATGGAATCAAGCGCACGAAGCTCCTAGACCACAGTGTGTGACGCTAACCACTTCACTACGGCGGCTGGTCAATAATGCCCAGTTCTTCACCGTACATAGTCCGCATTCCGATGACTACCATGTTCTATGAGAACGGAGCCGTTCCTACTCCTGTTTCCTAGCCACTTTTTTTATACCCAGCTTCCAAGTAGTCCATGCAGCAAATGAGAAGGACATCGCTAGCTGACAAGTAGTCCATGCAGCAATTGAGGACATCGCTAGCTGACAAGTAGTCCATGCAGCAATTGAGGACATCGCTAGCTGACAAGTAGTCCATGCAGCAATTGAGGACATCGCTAGCTGACAAGTAGTCCATGCAGCAATTGAGGACATCGCTAGCTGACAAGTAGTCCATGCAGCAATTGAGAAGGACATCGCTAGCTGACAAGTAGTCCATGCAGCAATTGAGAAGGACATCGCTAGCTGACAAGTAGTCCATGCAGCAACTGAGGACATCGCTAGCTGACAAGTAGTCCATGCAGCAACTGAGGACATCGCTAGCTGACAAGTAGTCCATGCAGCAATTGAGAAGGACATCGCTAGCTGACAAGTAGTCCATGCAGCAATTGAGGACATCGCTAGCTGACAAGTAGTCCATGCAGCAACTGAGAGGACATCGCTAGCTGACAAGTAGTCCATGCAGCAACTGAGAAGGACATCGCTAGCTGACAAGTAGTCCATGCAGCAACTGAGAAGGGCATCGGTCTGACCAACGTCTTAGAGGAGAGAGTTTTCTGAAGTTGATCCCTCAAACGTGGGATAAAACCTATTTGAGATGGAACTGTGTTGATGCTCATAACTGTGGGAGAACCATCAGCGATGGGAAATTTTCAAAGGTATTTTTTTAAAAACAAAATCCGGCAGATTACATGGACAAACGAATTACAAGAGAAAACACAACGCGTTTCGACCTCCAGGTCTTCTTCAGGCAAGATAACACTCAGGACAACGAAAATGAAGAATGAGCGATCACTTATCTCGTCAAAATCGGCGAAAATGAAGAACGGGCAATCACTCACCTTGTCAAATTGAGTGATTGCTCGTTCTTCATTTTTCGTTGTCCTGAGTGTTGTTAATCTTGCCTGAAGAAGACCTAACAGGCCGAAACGCGTAGTGTTTTGTCTTGTAATTCGTTTGTCCATGTTTCCCGGCGGAGTTACTTCAAACAGCTTTTAACACTTTGTTTAAATTTCGCCTGCAGTTACTTCACTTTGCAACTAACCATCAGCGAGGGAGTTAACCCAAATACAGCTTCACCTGAGCTATGGGATCACAGTGAGAAGTAATTTGTCGCGACTCGTAATCCAAGGGTTGCGGGTTCGAATCTTCTCCGGGCCGTTTCGGTACAGGGGGATTTTTCCCTCGGAGTTAACATTAGTTCTGACTCCATTTCCCATACAGTCCTTCGAATGAGACTATAAACCGAGGTTCCGTATGTGAACGCACGCATAACATCTTACACACACGTAAAATCCCATCACCAACTTTCGGAAGAGGCCAGTTTTGGCCGTTGGTATGGATGACACGTTACACATAGCATGCACCTTCCCCGAAGATGGAGTATGGCTGCCTTGATGGCAAGATAAAAAAAATGGACATACACACAAACTGCACTCCCTTTGTAGGGTAGACGGATTAATACTTGCCTGTCCATATAGGGAGTGTCTGCAGGAGTATCAGCCTGCGTATGCAGAAGGAGAAGTCCCGACCGTGGTCACTCGGCAGGCCCAGACTCTTGACCATGGCTGGTCCGGACGGCTTGGTTGGGAAGAATAATCAGAGGGCAGGGAGACAGCCATGGAGGGGGTCCCGTGATGCCGTGGATGGTGGTGTTTTGGCTGAGGAAGGCTTGAGCCTTTGCAGATAAGAGGCTGATCTCCACACACGGAAATCATTGGCAATGGAGTTGACCCATGCCACGATTTGGCGTAGAAAGGGGAACAAGGTGAAGGGTTTTGTTTTGATGCCCCCCCCCCCCCCCCCCCGCGCCATTTTGGAACTAGCCATTCACGTGGTGGTCCGCCCCTGTTGTGAGAGTCAGGCCGAGTGGTTTGGAATATTGGTCAGAGGTCTAGAGACAGTTGTGCCGTATCTGATGTCGTTTGGGTTAGACGCTTCTAATGCCTGGCAAGATTCGTTCAGAGAGGCTGGGAGGCCTGTATTATCCCAGCGTCCAGGCTGTAGAGCCATTTCTCACTGGGCACAGTGTGGTGAAGGCTGTGCCATTTCACTGATGACAGTGCGGTGAAGGCTGTGCCATTTCTTTACCGGGCACAGTGTGACTGTACCATTTCTTCACCGGGCACAGTGTGACTGTGCCATTTTTTTCACTGGGCACAGTGTGACTGTACCATTTCTTCACCGCGCACAGTGTGACTGCACCATTTCTTCACTGGGCACAGTGTGACTGTACCATTTCTTCACTGGGCACAGTGTGACTGTACCATTTCTTCACTGGGCACAGTGTGACTGTACCATTTCTTCACTGGGCACAGTGCGGTGAAGGCTGTGCCATTTCTTCATTGGGCACAGTGTGACTGTACCATTTCTTTCTTCACTGGGCACAGTGTGACCGTACCATTTCTTCACTGGGCACAGTGGGGTGAAGGCGAAGGCTGTGCCATTTCTTCACCGGGCACAGTGTGACTGTACCATTTCTTCACTGGGCACAGTGCGGTGAAGGCGAAGGCTGTGCCATTTCTTCTTCCGGGCACAGTGTGACTGTACCATTTCTTCACTGGGCACAGTGTGACTGTACCATTTCTTCACTGGGCACAGTGCGGTGAAGGCTGTGCCATTTCTTCACCGGGCACAGTGTGACTGTACCATTTCTTCGCTGGGCACAGTGTGGTGACGGCTGTGCCATTACTTCACCAGACACAGTGTGGTGACGGCTGTGCCATTACTTCACCGGGCACAGTGTGGTGACGGCTGTGCCATTACTTCACCGGGCACAGTGTGGTGACGGCTGTGCCATTTCTTCACCGGGCACAGTGCGGTGACGGCTGTGCCATTACTTCACCGGCACAGTGTGGTGAAGGCTGTGCCATTACTTCACCGGGCACAGTGTGGTGAAGGCTGTGCCATTTCTTCACCGGGCACAGTGTGGTGACGGCTGTGCCATTTCTTCACCGGGCACAGTGCGGTGACGGCTGTGCCATTTCTTCACCGGGCACAGTGCGGTGACAGCTGTGCCATTACTTCACCGGGCACAGTGTGGTGAAGGCTGTGCCATTTCTTCACCGGGCACAGTGCGGTGACGGCTGTGCCATTTTTTTCACCGGGCACAGTGCGGTGAAGGCTGTGCCATTACTTCACCGGGCACAGTGCGGTGAAGGCTGTGCCATTTCTTCACCGGGCCACAGTGTGGTGAAGGCTGTGCCATTTCTTCACCGGGCACAGTGTGGTGAAGGCTGTGCCATTTCTTCACCGGGCACAGTGTGGTGAAGGCTGTGACGCTGATTCCCTTATAACTGAAGTGGGAATGAGTTGGAGAAACATGCCCTTTCTCATCTGCCATGGGGATGATTTGGGTTGGGGGTGGGGTGGGGGGTGGGGGCTGATTACAGAACGTCACACCGGCGGTTACCCGTTTGCAGTCGTGAGGCTGCTAATGGCCGTGAGACGTCATCCCTCCCTCCTCCCCACCCCACCCCCCCCCCCTCATCTTCGTCCACCCTT
>JADBJO010000982.1:496683-499183 GCA_016801955.1 Conus betulinus | reverse complement strand
ACACACACACACACACACACACACAACGCTCCTGGTGTGTTTCAGATATTCTGTACAGAATACACTCATTCCTCAGGCAATGGTAGGTGATTAATTATATGTTCACAACATCAAGATGGACGACATTTCGGAATAGGAATGAATCCAGTTCAGTTTTTGACAGACTAGCCAACCGCCAGCTGATGAGAAGATGCCTTTTCGTTTCTTTCTTTCTTTCTCTTTCTTCTTGTTTATCTTCCACTTCCACAAGCCCCCCCCCCTCCCCCTCCCCCTCCCTCTCCCCTCCCTTGCGTCCATCCCACGACCCATCAACAGGTCCATGAACATGATGGTCAACACACCTGTCCACTTTGGTAGCCGCACACACTGGACATTTCCTAAACTTTGACATTTTTTATTCCGTGTCACATTTTTTCGGTTGGGGGGGGGGGGGGGGAGGGGGGGGGGGGGGGGGGAAGAGGGGGGGGGTTGGGGGGAGGGGGAGGATAGTCATGAGAAATTAAAGAAAGAAAGTA
The DNA here is from genome assembly GCA_016801955.1 of Conus betulinus. Classification (NCBI taxonomy): domain Eukaryota; kingdom Metazoa; phylum Mollusca; class Gastropoda; order Neogastropoda; family Conidae; genus Conus; species Conus betulinus. The sequence goes on along the minus strand of JADBJO010000982.1, from coordinate 498,668 downwards.
TGAAAAGAAAGAAAGACAGACAGAAAAAGGATAAAGAAAAGAAAGAAAGACAGAAAGAAAAAAAAAAAAAGAATGAAAGAAAGGAAGACAGGCAGAAAGAAAAGAAAAGAAAGAAAGCAAGAAAGAAAGAAAGAAAGAAAGGAAGGAAAAGAAAGAAAAGAAATGAAAAGAAAGAAAGAAAAAATGAAAGAAGGAAAGGACAATAAAGAAAAAAAAAAAAGAAAGAAAGAAAGGAAAAGAAAGAAAAGGAAAAGAAAAGAAAAGAAAAGAAAGAAAAAAAAAGAAAGAAAGACAGAAACGAAGTAAATGCATGCAAGGCCTCATTGAGGGTGAGGATGGGAGATGAAATTTATGAGACGGTTATGTCACAGACACGAACAGACACAAGAATGAAAAATAGCGCGCACGTGCACACACACACACACACACACACACCACACACACACACACACACACCACACACACACACACACACACACACATTGCGTGCACGCAAACATGCACGGACGCTCTCTGTCTGTCTGTCTGTCTGTCTGTCTCTCTCTCTCTTCTCTCTCTCTCTCTTTTGTCTGTCTCTCTCTCCCTCTGTATGTCTGTCTCTCTCTGTCGTCTCTCTCTTGCTCTCTCTCTGTCTGTCTGTCTGTCTGTCTGTCTCTCCCTCTCTTTCTCTCTCTCTCTCCCTCTTTCTCTTCTCTCTCTATCTCTGTCTGTTTGTCTATCTGTCTGTCTGTCTGTCTCTCTCTCTCTCTCTCTCTGTCTCTCTGTCTCTGTCTCGTCTCTCTCTGCATATTTGCCCAGGCCGTTCGTTTCCAAGCGATCCCACAGAACACAGCTAACAGCACAGTGCTGTTAGTTAGAGCTGACCAGCCGACACTGTCACCAGTGTCCACACCACACACACACACACACACACACACACACACACACACACACACCACAACACACCACAATACAACACGTACATACAAACATACACACACACAACACAACACAACACAACACACACACACACACACACACACACACACAACACACAAACACACACACACACACACACACATACACACACACACACACACACACACACACACACCACACCACACACACACACACACACACACACACACACACACACACACACACACTTATTCTGGACTGATTGTTTGTCAATGGTTTTATCTGTTCTTTAAATGGACGGGCAGATTTGCGGTAAAAAACGACCTGAAAATTAGAGAAACTCTGCAACTTCATTTTCTTAACACATCTACTTCATTTAGAGCACAATTTTACGACAAAAAACTATGTTATGCAGAACTGGGAAATATAAACAATTTCTGTGCGACTCCACCTCAATCAATTTTGGACGTCCTAGGTATTGTCTTCAACATACAAGCTCTTGAGAAACTAGTACCATATCATCTGCACAAAATATAATACCATATCATCTGCACAAAGCACAATACCATATCATCTGCACAAAGCAGAATACCTATCACCTGCACAAAATATAACACCATATCATCTGCACAAAGTAGAATACCATCTCATCTGCACAAAAGTTACTTTTACAGCTCTGATAGACTGGATTGTAACACCCCACCCCCACCCCCCCGCGCCCAATTTGTTGAAGCAGGCTATTAATGTCTTTGGGAAGCACAACGATTGTTAATGCCCGAAACCATTTGTCGAGACATTGATTTTGCTCTCTACAAGATACTTACATTCGGTTCGTGGCATGAAGGTTCAGTTTCAATTGATAAATGTCTGTTTACAGAAACTATAAACATGATTGTAAAACCAAGAACAGGACATAAATCAAGTGTCAGATCACTATGGTTAAACACTGATAAACTGTTGAATGCAGCAGTCATACACTTATGATGGAGGTCAGACGAAGGTTTGAACTTGATCGTGAAAAATGGTTTTTGTTAGAGAGTGTGATCAGCGGGGAGACAGAAGATGCGTGTCATTTTGTCGTGCAATGT
>JADBJO010000982.1:487500-491941 GCA_016801955.1 Conus betulinus | reverse complement strand
GCCAGCCATCCGCCATGTCTTAGCTGGGTCACATGAGAATAGGGACAACAAGGCCGGGTGGCTGACATCAGAAGGGACGAGGGTGCTAAAGGCAGGCCTTGAGGTACAAGACGACGTGTGCCAAAAATGCCAGCGTTTGCCAGCCGGGAAAGGAAGGGGTGTGCACAGTGGGTAGGGATGGGGGTCTAAAAACCCTGCCCTCCTCCCCGACCCACCCACCTCCTCACGTGTCCGGCCCTAGACGATGATCATCCCCTACAGAATGTTTCGTTTGTGTGTGATGAGTACGCTCACAGCAGTAGAATGAAAGAAGAAAAACGAACATACACAGAGAAAACGAACAAACCTTCAAATACGACAAGACACTTGTTCGACTAACCTGAATAAAGATAGCGCTGGGTCTTTTGAAACAGATGATGAAGCTGATGAGATTGTGGACGTAAGTCATCATTATCTCCACAACAGCTTGCAATGACTTTTTGTGGAGATAAGTCATTATGAACTGGTTGTGGAGATAAGTCATCGGGAATTGTTGAGAAGATATAAATCATTGAAGAAAGAGAAAACACCCGAAGGTGCTGGGGAGGACCCAGAGAAAGCACTGTCTTCACCTGTTTTTTGAGCAGTCCTGTACCACCCTTGGAGGCCTGCGCTGTGTTGTCGAGGGTACAGGCACGCGCAGGACACTCCATAAGATATCAAGGGACATAACTGCTCTGAACAGAGGTAAATCAGGACTACAGGATGAAACTCATGACAGCTTTAAAGTAGCATCCCCATGGGTGTAACAGCCAGTATTTCATGACTGCAGAACCCACCGGCGAAAACAACACCACCCCTCAGCTGTCGAGCACACCCCACAGACCCAACCACCCCTGCCCACGGACAGATGAAAAACAGTGCCACTCCAGACACAGCCAAGCTTTCGCCATACGGTCTTATTTGAGATAAGTCATTATGAAACTGTTGTGGAGATAAGTCATCGGGAATTGTTGTGAAGATAAATCATTGTGAACTGTTGTGGAGATATCAGTCATTGTGAATTGTTGTGGAGATTTAAGTCAATGTGAACTCACTGCTGTGGATATAAGTCAATGTGAACTGTTGTTGGGAGATTAAGTCAATTGTGAACACACTGCTGTGGAGATAGAAGTCAATGTGAACTGTTGTGGAGATACCAGTTATTGCGGCGAGATACAGGGTCACAGTGAACTTCTCAGTTCAGAGGTGGAGATGAATTAAAAAGAAGATTGTTCAAGCTTTGCCTGTTTTACGCCCCTGTCTCTCTATTCATAGATATTAATGCATGTGTCAGTATGTGTGATTCGACGAATTCTGTAAACTTCTCTGATTGGGGCCCGACAGCCCAGGTCTTATCATGTTGGAGATGTTTAGTCAAAGCCGCATGTTCTGGCAGGAACACAGTGGACTAATTTCTAGTAGGTGAGCGAGTTGTTCACACACACACACACACACACACCACACACACGCGCACGCGCACACACACAACGCACGCACACACACACACACACCACACACACTCACTACCACACACACACACAAACACACGCACACAAACCATTATTATTCACAAACGCACTCATATAAACACATACATATGCACGCAAACCTACTCAACAGACTCGCATACACACACATACGTGCACAAGCATAAGCACATGCACTCTACTCACTCACGAACACACTTTCGAACGATTACTTTTTTTTTCACTAATATCACGATAAGTGGATTCACGTAAAATGACACACACACACGCACACAATCACTCACACCACAGTCATCACACACCACACACACACACACACACACAACACTTATGAACGGACTATCTCTCTCTCTCTCTCTCTCTCTCTCTCTCTCTCTCTCTCTCTCTCTCTCAAATGAACCCACACACACAAACCACCATCCGAATAGCAAAAAACAAACAACAACAACAAAAACGCGCACACAAAAATTCCGACCCACACTTCATCCACCAGACTGCGCGGGGGATTGACCCTTCGACTCGCAGATACCGGTACTCCGGTCGATCCGCCAGACATGCCATTAGTTCTGTGTGGTCGGGCCCTCGCTGATCATTTGGCTCTCGTCAATCGCCGACATCAAAAAGTTGCTGACGCTGAAAACTGCTTCCAGGCACTGGCTGTTTCGTGTTGTGCTTTGATTTTTTTCCCCTCTCCTTTGCTTCGTTCGTTTGATTGTAACTGTGTCTTTAGTTGTGTGTTTTACAGTCGTCTGTAGTTTCTGTCGAAGAGGGGTATGGGGGGGGGGGGGGAGGGGGGGAGAGAGAGAGAGAGAGAGAGAGAGAGAGAGAGAGAGAGAGAGAGAGGAGACAGACAGACCCACAAAGACGTAGACAGACAGACAAACAGACGGACAGTCAGATAGACATAGGAGAGAGACAGACAGGCAGTCAGACTGAGACAGACAATCAGACAGTCAGAAAGACAGAAAGAGACAGACAGAAAGACAGACAGACGGACAGACAAACAGACAGACAGAACAGACAGACAGACAGACAGAGAAGGGGAAGAGTCGGAGCAGACATTCAGATAGACAGAGGGAGAAAGAAAGGGAGAGACAAACTTGCTGCAAGCAATTTAATAATCACGAGGTTAAGTTAGTTGTTGTTGTACCGGAATTAAGCAAAACAGAGACAAACAGAGGTCTTGATGCTAAGGTATAGAAACGGAATATATTTCATTCGTTGAAATATAGGAGTCACAAAATCTCTCTCTCTCTCTCTCTCTCTCTCTTCTCTCTCTCTCTCTCTATCTCTCTCTCTCTCTCTCTCTCTCTCTCCATCTCTCTCTCTCCTCTCTCCACACAGAAAATGACCCACCAAGAATATACCCGGGCACCCCCCCCCCCCCATGATGATCATGGTGATGTTGATACCGATAACCTTTCACTCATCGATCGTCCCAATTCTTTCAACCTACTGTTCCCGTCATTAACATTACTATATTCATCATCACCACCCTCTCCCTGCTCCAGTAGTACTGTTAACTTTTACTCATTGACCATCTCTATTTCTTTCAACCAACTGTCATTATTACTAATATTACTTTTATCATTATTACTGTCATCATTATTGCCATCACATCATCATTATCAGTTCTGTCATCATCATCATTATCACCATCATCAAAAAAAAAAAAAAACCCTCAAAAAATATGCTTTATTTTTCTCACTACCCTTAATTGGACTTAACATCACCATTATCATCATCATTATCATTATTATGATTACTGTCACTATTATTACTAATGCTGATATTTTTACTTTGTCATCGTTATAACTGTTGTTACAAACTTTATTACTGTTAGAACTGTTGTGTTTTGATAGTGTGTTATTTATATTGCCATGATACATACTACTATATTTATGGCATTCCAACCACCATTTTTCCAGCTTTCTATATCATCACTATCATTACTATATGGTTATAATCATGATTATTACTACAACTATTAATATACTATCCTCACTATCGTTACTATATGGTTATAATCATGATTATTACTACAACTATTAATATACTATCCTCACTATCGTTACTATATGGTTATAATCATGATTATTACTACAACTATTATATATATACTATCATCACTATCGTTACTATATGGTTATAATCATGATTATTACTACAACTATTAATATACTATCATCACTATCGTTACTATATGGTTATAATCATGATTATTACTATAACTATTAATATACTTACTACTTCCATCTTTCCCATTCTCTCTATCCTCCTTTTTCTCCTTGTCTTTGCTCTTCTTCTTTCTCCCCTCCGCCTCCTTGTTCATCTTCTTCCTCCTCATCATCATCATTATTATCATTATTATTATTATTATATTATTATTATCATCATCATCATCATCATCATCTGATCATCATTAATCATCAACTCCATATTAGTATCAGCAGCAGCAGCAGCATCTTCTTCACTATTATTGATACGGCTTTGTTACCATTACTTTTATTATTATTTCTGTTACTAGTATCACTGTTCCTATTACTGTTACAATTATTATCGTTATTATCATTATTATTATTATTATTATTATTATTATTATTATTGCTACTACCATTACTAATACCATGCTTCTTCTTTCTTCTTCTTTCTTCTTCTTCTTCTTACTACTACTACTACTACTACTACTACTACTACTACTACTACTACTACTACTACTACTACTACTATCATCAGCATCATCATCACAATTATGATTACCGTCATCTATATCATTATAACCATGGTCATCACCATCATCATCATCACCATTAACACTGTTGCTACTACAAGCATGCTGTTGACAATCCTCTAACCCTTCTCCGTTCTTTCCTCCTCCTGTAGATACAGCCACAACCGTCAATACCACAGCTACTTTCGTCATGTTATTACCC
>JADBJO010000982.1:425000-482500 GCA_016801955.1 Conus betulinus | reverse complement strand
GATGATGGCCATGGCCACGTTGACCTGCCCCGGCACCGGAAAACCATTGGCTGCCAGCAGACCCAGCGAACCGATGGGAAACCAGCAGCAAAAGTCTGACATGGCGATGATGAACAAACGTCGTGCAACTGTCACGTTGTTTGTCCTCTGGGTGGAGTCCCAACTTGTCAGGCGGTTGACTTGGATGGAGAGGAAGATGCTGATCTGGCCGAAGGCGATGAAGACAAAAAGGAGAAAATTGAGGACGATGACAACGCCAAAGACATAGCCCTGGCCTGGAAAACGTTTGCCTGGTGACAGGCAGAGGAATGCAGATCCCTTTCTGACTGTAAAACTGCCAGTGCTGTGTCGCTGGCAACAAAGGAATTCCGGCTAATACTATGCCCACTGGCCACACTGCAATGCAGGACGTTTGAGCGGAGAGACTGCTGGAAATGAATGTGACTGAACGGGAAATCGTACAACCAGAAAACGATCTGCTGTAATCAGGCAGACAAGGCAAGCCGACACCTCACTGGAGAGAAGGGAGAAAAATCCGCCCATCTGACAGGTCACACTATGCCTCCAGGAGTTGTCTTCCCACAGATAATTGTTCTTGTACCACTGGTCCGCCCCACCAATGATGGCCAGGTAAACTCCCATGAAGAGGTCAGATGCACACAGGTGGAGGATGAACACCTGGAATCCCGATCCACTCTTTGCCAAGGTAAGTAGACGGATGATCAGACTTCCGATGTTACCTGTGATGGCCAACAGCGCCACAAGGAACAAGACGAGGCGATAGGGCAGAGAGCGAAGCAGGGACCTGCAAGACGACACCTCATCGAAAGGAGCAACACAGTTCTGGGTCTGAAAGCCAGGAGGCAGGCTTGCCGGACAACACAACTTGTAACTGTCAGCATACACAGCCTGCAAGTCGCCTAGATCTTGAAGGAACCTCCGTGGAAACGAAGTAAGCGAACAACCACGGACATCTAACACACGTAAGCGTCGTTGTCGGAACATTTGACCTTTCACATGAACAATTCCTGTATGGGACAAGTTCAGTGTCAACAGGTTTACGACAAATAATCCAGGGCAGTAACGTCCAGGGTTGGGATACCAACACCTGACAAATCTAGCAGCTGAAGGTGTTGGAGAACATGACCAGACGTATTGTCTGGGCGAAATAAACTAGGGGATTGTTCGAAAGACGAAGTGCACGCAAATTGCGTAAAGAGCGAAGGCTCCTGATATCAACGGCTTTAATGTCATTCCAGCTGAGGTCCAAGGTATGTAAATTAGGAAAATACAAATGGTCGAAGAGAAACTATCCCACACCGCGCTAGGCTCAAAGAGATCAGCATGACGTTGCCTTCCAGGAGCTGAAGTGCCATGCCGCTGCCCTCCCCGTTCAGATAACGTAGCTGGGGCACTGTGTGTGCAGAGAAAGCACGTGTGCAGGCAAAGGCCAGCCCGTAGCACGTGCAGTTCCTGGGGCAGCTGAGGTCACACAACAGTTCATCGTCTCGCTGAGGACACTGGTACAGGCCATCACAAACGTGGACAGGATGGACACACACCGAAGATGACCGACAACGGAAGTACCCTGGACATACATAGTGCTGGCACTCTGACTCGTCCTCTTTGGTCTCACAGTCAGACACTCCGTTGCAGCGCATGTACACAGGCAGACAGTGCCCAGATTCCAGACACTGGAAGTGAGTGTGAGGGCAGCTGGGGAGCGCCGTCAGTGGCAGTGACGTCTGAAACAGAATGGTGCCGAACAGAGGGAGGGCTGATACCACCGAAGTCCAACGACCCGTGGTCACCCAGCTGGACCAGGGAGGGATAGGGCACAGGCTTGGGTTCACGGGATGCGCTGCAGTGATCTTCACCAGAGCCGTCTGCACAGTCTGTCTGTCCGTCACACCACACATCGCGAAGGACACACACTACGGGGCAGTTAAAATATCATAAGTTACAGCAAATCACGTACATGTCGTTCTTCAGACAGACAAAATGACAGGCAGAAAGTCGGACAGACAGGCCTACACAAGTGACACTGACAAAGTAATCCATGTACCAGAGGTCAGAGGTTATCTACAAGACCTGTTCCAAAACATAAGGTGAATAGAAAACTCCCTGTCGGTCCAGAAGCCGGATCTTCCGTTGTTGCAATGGAAGGTTACACCTGTATTACCTCTGACATGGAATGAAGCTAAGTGCATTGACACCAGTCACATTCACTGAGAAATAAACAAAATGATGAAATAAACAACTGTATCCATACATGAAAAACCCCAACATCAGCCAATCGAAAAGAAATATATGATATTAAAGTTAATCTGGCCTGATGGTGTTGAGATGATAGTTTTCTTGATACATGATTCGAAAATGGTGTCCGTGTCGGCAGAATGCATCTGACATGACCTCAGCGGCAAATGAAGGTGTCGGCATACCCAGTTTCCACATGACTCAATTAAGGTGTCGGCATACCCAGTTTCCACATGACTCAATTAAGGTGTCGGCATACCCAGTTTCACATGATTCAATTAAGGTGTCGGCATACCCAGTTTCCCAGTTTCAATTAAGGTGTCGACTACCAATTAAGGTGTCGGCATACCCAGTTTCCACATGACTCAATTAAGGTGTCGGCATACCCAGTTTCCACATGATTCAATTAAGGTGTCGGCATACCCAGTTTCCACATGACCTCAGTTAAGGTGTCGGCATACCCAGTTTCCACATGACTCAGTTAAGGTGTCGGCATACCCAGTTTCCACATGACTCAATTAAGGTGTCGGCATACCCAGTTTCACACATGACTCAATTAAGGTGTCGGCATACCCAGTTTCCACATGACTCAATTAAGGTGTCGGCATACCCCAATTTCCACATGACTCATTGAGTTGAGTTGTCAATGCTGAAATAGCCAAACCAAAACGTGATAGTCACGAACAACTGACACCCAGCACAAAGTAGACGAAAAATGTGTCGTGTGGTGAACAAGGAAGACGACAATGTTGATTAGTGATGTTCAAGAATTTGTTATTCTTTGCTCTGATGCTTGACAACCTTTGCTTTACTCACAACCTGTCCAATACTTTCTTCGTGCAGTCTGTCTATCTACTGCCCTCTATCTTCCAGTCTCTTTATCCCCCTATCTTCCAGTCTCTCTATTCCTCTACCTTCCAGTCTCTCTACTTACAGCCCTCTACCCTCCACTCTCTCTCTATCCACAACCCTCTACCTCCCACTCTCTCTCTATCCACAGCCCTCTATCTTCCACTCTCTCTCTCTCTCTCTCTCTCTCTCTCTCTCTCTCTCTCTCTCTCTCTCTCTCTCTCTCACAGCTCTCTATCTTCCAGCCATAGTGAGCGACGAAATCGTATCCACGCCTGTCGGTGAGGACTGGTTGGCTGTTGATTCGAGCCGAGTATGTGCACAGGTACACTGATAGCACCTGGCTGAAACTACAGATGCCACGAATTTCAGTACTGTCACCATTATAAATAAAAACCGAATTTCTTAAAATGTGAATAAGCTTATCTTCTGAACAACACGGGACACAATACACGTACTCTATCTGCAGTTGTCAATACTCCAAATCTTCCAGTTCTAAACATGAAAATCCATACTTAAGATAATGAATTTATGCAAAGTAATGATACCGAATACAATCATGTGACGAGACAGACCTGGTGATTGAGAGACTGTAAGGGCATGCCCGCAGCGCATTGTGGGAAGTCACAAAAGGTTTCGTCGCTGCCATCTTGGCAGCCGTGTCTGTGGCTGCAGACGAAGGTGTAAGGAATGTTTTTGACTCCGTTTCTGCACAGAAACGAAGCTAGGACACACAGCAAGGGAGCGCCAGGCGTTCTGGGATCAGGCAGGGGAACAGCATCACACGTGACAAGCTCTCCCTCTGCCCAGCAGGAACTTGCCTCGTCACACGCCAAGAACGTGTGAGTCACGTGACCTCTCGCGCACTTCACGTGAGCGATGGCGTACTGGAACCCTTCAGCCGGAAGGGAGACAATGACGATCATCCTCGTTGGGTTGTCGGGGTTCTTTTCCGGGGGAAACTCACAGAGATAGTACATGCTTTCAGGAACATTGCAGTGTTTCATTAAAATCATTTCCCTGGGATTGTTGCATAATCTTCCCTGCGGAGAGAACCACACATAGATCGTGTGCTGAGGTGTGGTGAGCGTGACCCTGTATAGAGAGCCAAAGTGTTATCTGCCCAGTGAAAAGTGTCTCTGTATCTGCACAAGTGAAATACACTTGACACTGTCAACACGGTTTGCAAAGTCTAGCAGAAAAACAAAGAAATAGAGATTACAATTTGGGGATGTAAGTCACATTCATGCTAGTTACAATTTTGGGATGTAAGTCAAAATTCATACCTGGCATAAACATTGACCATACACCACAGTTAGAAATAACTAACACAACCATGAAAATAATCACATCTTTATAACATTTGCTACACTTTCAAGACGTAAAATGTCTAGCATTTACCTTTGTAGTATAGATTCCAGCCATCTCTTCTCTGTACAACTGTGGAATGCTTGTCTCAATTCCGCATTTTTTTTTTTAGATTTTCCTAAAAAAGTTTTTTTTCTTTTCATTATGATTTCTGATCAACCATGTAATTCTCATGTTTAGCTGCATTGTATAAACGAAAGACAATAGAGCGCATGCCACACTATCTGCTACTATTGCTCGACTGGAAAGTGGAACCTTGTTTGGCAGAAACTCTTTTCCTCCATTGATATGGCATTTCGCCGGACTAAGTATCCCCACCTAGGCTTCTCCAGACCTATCAGTGTGTATCACAAGGTCTTCTGCTCTGCCAATATTTTTCTTTTACGTGTATCTTAACTTCTGCATTGGTCTTATTCTCTCGCCGTTTTTGACAATATTTTCCAACATAAACACCATAAATCTTAGAATGACAGCAGTAATGAATGTGTTGCACAGTATCGTTATTCTGAATCACACCTTTGAGTGAATATTTGATTGATTTCAGAAAAAAAGCAGAAAATAACTCTGCGTACACCTCGGGCGCACCCGATATAATCAGCAACATCGGCACTGTACACCTCTGTGTTTATTTTACAATGCAAATTTCTGACAGTGTTCACATTCATTGCTATTTAGTAAAGGATACACTGCGGTAAATTTCTTTGAATTGAATGCCTTTTCGAAGTCAATGAAAGCTACATTCAACTCATTATCCAAAGATGATTGTTTCTGAATTATTACGAGAGGTGTGAATATTTAGTTGCCCGTGAAATGATCTTTCTCAACTTGTGAACACGTATGATATTGTTTGTTGAATCGATTCTAAGATCAATAATGTAACTGTACAGTTTACCCCACACATAGCTCAAACAGATTGCCATACAGTTATCTGGATGATTTTCCAAACCTTTCTCATACAAAGGTAATGTGACTGGTCTCTCTGTTTTTTTTTTTTTTTTTTTTTTTTTTTCGGAATTGATTCGTTTATCACACGGAGTATTGAGAAACTTATCAATGAAATCAACCACAACATCACGTTCATACTTGAATAATTCTCCTGTAATTCTGTCCAACCCTGGAAAGTTTTTACTGTTAATCCTAATCATCGCCAGCAACATCTCCATGAGAGAGAGAGAGAGAGAGAGGAGAGAGAGGAGGAGAGAGAGAGAGAGAGAGAGAGAGAGAGAGAGAGAGAGAGGAGAGCAGACACAGGCAGACAGACAGACAGGACACACACAGAGAGAGAGAGAGAGAGAGAGGAGAGAGAGAGAGAGAGAGAGAGAGAGAGAGAGATGTAACAATTGTAAACCATAAACCGTGACTCGCTCACATGTGAGGTAGCTCAGAGGACCCTGTTCGGAGACCTACAAACATCTCTGGCCTGTAATCAAGGCCTCGGAAGAACTCGTTCACATTGTGGAATTCTCTGGGCGAGTTGAGACTGGCCAAGTGACCTCCCTTAGTCTGACACAGCTCATTGGCGTGGGTCCAGGTCAGGGTTTCGGAGGGACGGTCTAAAAGGTAACACCTTCCCCCGATCTGTGCAATCATAATAACAATGATCACAACGATAATGATCATAACAATAATAATGATGACGATGATGATAATAATAATAACAGTGATGACAATAACGATATTAATATGATAATAATGATAATAATAGTCATAATGATGATGATCATTATGATAATAATGATGATAATAGTAATAACAATAATAATAATAATGATAATAACAATGATGACGATGATAATGATAATAATGATAATGATGATCATTATGATGATGATAACAGTGATTATAATAATAGATGTTATCATGATAATAATAATAATAATAATGATCATGATGAGACTACTACTACTACTACTACTACTACTACTACTACTACTACTAATGATAATAATGATGATCATGAGGATTCGACTTCCGCTCACGCTGGCGTTCGGACGTGTTTTGTGAGCTCCGCGAAAGTCTTCTTGTGTTTAATAATAATGATAATAATGATGATCATGATAATAATGATAAAAATAATCAGCATCATGATCATGATACTACTACTACTATTACTACTACTACTACTACTACTACTACTACTACTACTACTATACTATACTACTACAATGATAATGATACTCATCATCATCATCATTATCATGATAATATAATAATAATGATAATAATGATAATAACAATAATGTTTATGATGATAATAATAAAATAATAACAATAATAATCATCATGATAATGATAATATAATAATAACAATGATGATAATAATAATAATGATCATGATAATCATCACCATCATCATCATGATAATGATGATGATGATGATGATGATGATGATGATGATGATGATGATGATGTGATGATAATAATAATAATAATAATAATAATAATAATAATAATAGTTTTCATGAAGTGTATGTTCTCTAACTGTTTTGATCAATGCACCCTTCTCCCCTCTCTCTCCTCTCTCTCTCTCTCTCTCTCCTCTCTCTCTCTCTCTCTCTCTCTCTCTCTCTCTCTTTGCGTGAGTGCACGCGCGCGCGCGCGTTCTGGTGTGTGTGTGTGTGTGTGCGTGTGTGTGAGTGTGTGTGTGTGTGTGTGTGTGTGTGTGTGTGTGTGTGTGTGTGTGTGTGTGTGTGTGTGTGTATGTGATATCACTGAAGGGGCATTTATTTAATCGCCTCGTTCTGTTCATATTGCAGTGTGTGGACTCTGTCTCTCCAGACAATGGAGACAGAATTAAACGTCAGGAGATATGCAGTTGGGTGAAACCAATAACCGCTAAATACCGTCTGTCCAGACAATGGCGATAGCATTAGCATCAGACGGTATGCAGTTTGCTGAAACCGCTCATCACTTCATGGCTGTGAACAGGTTTTCTTAGCGTTGGTCACAGCCTTTCGAATGATGAGAGATGTTGACTGAAATATACTAGTAGGAAAAACCTCATATCATTAGAGCTGAAGAAAAGCATGTGCATCAAATAAGTGTTTGTATTGAACGGCTATTCAAACAGGAAACCTGTGGAGATTAAAGATGATTTAGGAGCATTTTAGATCAAGGATGATGTCATTTTGTACGTTGTACCTAGCCCACACATGCTGAATGCTTGGGTTTCTTTTGAACGTCATGAAATATAAATGACAAAAACTGAAATACGTTGACATAAATATACTTGTGATAACACAACCTGGCATCGTTCAGAGGCTAAAGCTAAAGAAAAAGCATGTGCATGAAATAAGTCTTGATATGGAACGGTATTCCAACAAGAAACATATAGAGATTGAAATGAAGAAAATCTATTTGCATCCATTCAGCTGCCTGTGTCTGTCACGTGTGAAAAACATACGGTAAAGACCCACACTGGAAGAAAACACGACGGGATATTCACCTGCATACCTCCATGGAAACAGCGGGCGTAGCCACAATCCTCCTCGTCCTCGCCCGCCCAGCACTGGGGCAGGTAGTTACAGTCTAAGTGCCGTCTGAACACCGCCCACTCTGGCCCCGTGCAGTTCCAGACGTCTCTGGTCACCTGTTCTGGTGGTGAACGGTTCTGAAACATCCCGACAGGCGTCACTGGAACAACGACCAACACTGGAATAACGCCGCATGATAGATCTGAACACAGACACCAAGCAGAACACTGCATGTGCTGTGTAATAAAGCTGAAACAGTGCGGAACACTGCCATGTGCTGTGTAATAAAGCTGAAACAATGCGGAACACTGCATGTGCTGTGTAATAAAGCTGAAACAGTGCAGGACACTGCATGTGCTGTGTAATAAAGCTGAAACAGTGCGGAACACTGCCATGTGCTGTGTAATCAAGCTGAAACAGTGCGGAACACTGTATGTGAGGTGTAATAAAGCTGAAACAGTGCGGAACACTGCATGTGCTGTGTAATCAAGCTGAAACAGTGCGGAACACTGCCATGTGCTGCGTAATAAAGCTGAAACAGTGCGGAACACTGCATGTGCTGTGTAATCAAGCTGAAACAGTACAGAACACTGCATGTGCTGTGTAATCAAGCTGAAACAGTGCAGAACTCTGCATGTGCTGTGTAATCAAGCTGAAACAGTGCGGAACACTGCATGTGCTGTGTAATCAAGCTGAAACAGTGCGGAACACTGCATGTGCTGTGTAATCAAGCTGAAACAGTACAGAACACTGCATGTGCTGTGTAATCAAGCTGAAACAGTGCGGAACACTGCATGTGCTGTGTAATCAAGCTGAAACAGTGCGAACACTGCATGTGCTGTGTAATCAAGCTGAAACAGTGCAGGACACTGCATGTGCTGTGTAATCAAGCTGAAACAGTACAGAACACTGCATGTGCTGTGTAATCAGGCTGAAACAGTGCGGAACAGGCTGAAACAGGCTGAAACAGTACCATCACCCTGCAGACAGAGCTGACCAGTGTCTGAAAGCTGGACCATAATAGTTTAACGGTCGTGTTTATCAGCGTTGAATACCCAGTGTCCAATGTCACCGTTCCTCTATGGGCAGAGGCAGGTGTCACACTCTGCTACATAGCCAACATGTCACGGTTCCTGTATGGGCAGAGGCAGGTGGTACACTCTGCTACATAGCCAACACGTCACGGTTCCTGTATTGGTAAAGGTATCTGTTACACTCTGCTACATCACCAACATGTCACGGTTCCTGTATGGGCAGAGGCAGGTGGTACACTCTGCTGCTACATAGCCAACACGTCACGGTTCCTGTGTGGTCAGAGGCAGGTGGTACACTCTGCTACATAGCCAACATGTCACGGTTCCTGTGTGGTCAGAGGCAGGTGGTACACTCTGCTACATAGCCAACATGTCACGGTTCCTGTGTGGTCAGAGGCAGGTGGTACACTCTGCTACATAGCCAACATGTCACGGTTCCTGTGTGATCAGAGGCAGGTGGTAACACTCTGCTACATAGCCAACATGTCACGGTTCCTGTGTGGTCAGAGGCAGGTGCTACACTCTGCTACATAGCCAACATTTCACGATTCCTGTATGGGGAGAGGCACGATGATCAAGCAGACATTTTCTGACTACAATTTTTCTTGTGTAAGTATTTTTTTTTCATATTTTGAACTAATTCACAAGAGGACAAACTTAAAGGAATTTTAATGGATTTTCAGCGTGACTATTCGCTCCTTCCTTTGCCAGGGTGTCTGCTACTTCATTTCATATTATACCACAGTGAGATGGAACCCAACAAAAATCCATTCCCATGCCTTGAGATATTAAACAATGTGGTAGATGTTTTATTTCAAGAAAACAAATCTTTTCTGACTTTTCAGTCCCAACACTAATGACTGTAAAACTGACTTAGAATCAACACACAGTTAAAAAAATTATAAAAGGCAACTGATGTATCATATCTGTAAGTCAAAGCTTCCGGTATTGCATATAATTCTGAGGTAAAGATTGAAAACCTCTTTCCTAAATATGATTTCCGGACTTTAAAAGCTGGTATTACAAGGCCAGAACCACTGTCAGAGGATTCCATCACGGACCCATCTGTAAATACTTTCAAATGATTTGGATAGCTGTTTTCTAAATTTTCACAAACTGCAGTTACACTCATACTGTGGTAGAAATGACACACATAATATGGTAAAATAGCACAGATATTGGGGTAGAAATCATACACATATTGTGGTAGAAATGACACATATACTGTGGTGGAAATCACGCATATACTGTGGTAGATATCACATACGTACTGTGGTAGAAATCACACACATATTGTGGTAGAAATCACACACATACTGCCGTAGAAATCACACACATAGTGTGGTAGAAATCACACACAAATTGAGGGTAGTAATCACACATCAGATATTGTGATAGAATCCACACGCATATTGTGGTAGAGATCACACACATATTGTGGTAGAAATCACACACATATTGTGGTAGAATTACACAGATATTGTGGTAAAACCCACACACATATTGGTCTGGAAGGATTGATTGAAATGTGTGTGGGAAGCATGTCCTCTGACTGTATGTCCCATGAGGGAGAGGAATCTCCCACAGTAAAAAGCACTGTCTGCCACACGACGTGATTGAAACGGACAGACTGAAAAAAAATTCCGCCTACTTGTTAACTCCCGTCCTCATCCCACCCCACCCCACCACCACCACTACAAGATTTGATGTCACTATTCAGTACCTTGTCTCGAGTCGTTGCAAACTCAGATCAGTTCACTGCCCTTGAGTTTTTGTACTCCCAGTTCTTATAGAACAGGGAGTACTTTACAATGGGAACGAAGAAATGCTGTATGTGTGTGTGTGTGTGTGTGTGTGTGTGTGTGTGTGTGTGTGTGTGTGTGTGTGTGTGTGTGTGTGTGTGTGGTGTGTGTGTCTGTCTGTCCGTCTGTGTGTCTGTCCGTGGTCAAAATGTGTTCCACTCGCTCCAGACAAAACTTCTGGGCCGATCTTTCTGTTAATTTGTTCGTATGTTCATTATGGGTCACGCATGATGTCCGATGTCTTATTTTACCAGAATAGCCGTTACTAACGGCTATAACGGCCCAAAACGGGTTTTCTTCTTTATGGAATATCTCGAGAAAGTACTTGTATTCAACATAAACTGGGGGTACGTTTATATGCTTTGCATCTTGTTTTCATATCAGATGAAATCGGTTGCTATATTCGTTTTTCGTTTCCCTTTCTTTTCTTCTCTTTTCTGTGATCTCGTCTCCCATGTTCTTGAATGGCATGATTCCTACACTCTCTCGTGTATTCCCACTGTGCCTTACACAGCCACAGGCATGATCGTCCGATCACAGTCCAAGCACCGCAGTCTGGAGGGAGCAACCAGTATCGGGTCACACGAGGCACCCACTGGATGAGACACTGCACTGCCAGTGAACCTCTGTGGTAGTGTAGAACGGGGCCTGTGCTTATAGGCAGGGCACTCTCTCTACTGGCTCCCTTATTGAAGAGAATCACTGCTGATTCGCGAACACGCAGTGAGTGAACATCTGCCTCCGAACAACGCCACCAGGCCATTCGTCCGATAACCCTCATGAACCCAACGATAGCGAGTAGAAATCAGGCGTTAGAGATGACGTGCTTCCGCAAGATCCCTGGCATCTCATACCAAGACCACATTACCAACTTGAAGGTCCGGACCAGAGTAAGGCAAACCATTGGACCCCTACAAAGACCGGCGGTCCACGGTGAAAAGAAGGACAATGAGATGGTATGGTCTTGTATCAAGATCGACAGGGCTTGCCAAAAACCATTCTACAAGAAACATGTGAGGAGGGAGAAGGAGAGGAAGACAGAGTAGGAGATGGGGGGACAACATCAGTGCATGGACTGTCCTCACACTCAGCAACTGCCTGAGAGTATCTGAGAACCGGGAGGAGTGGAGAAAAACCGCGTGCGAAGTCTTCTGTGGCGCCCTAACGGTCTTTAAGACTCCGGGATAGATGACAGATGATTGGTGATAGAGACTTCTTCGTTACGGAGTGACCACTTCATCATGCCGAGAATGGCTACTTCATCATAGGCATGTATGTGAAGAGAATTTTTAAAATAAATTTATTCATTCACACTGGTGTTTTTTTTTAATTAAAAAAGAATCTCAATATACCATGTGAAATACAATGATAATAGTCGATATTCGTAGATCTGCAAGGGAGCTCATCTGTGTCATAACCTGCATTCAGCGGGAGTAGCCCCGATGTTTTCATGAGACTGATGCCACTCGAAATCATGTCCAAATCAATGTTGTCCTATCAACCAGCTTAGCAGTTCAGAGAAAGAAAATGCCAAAAACATGGGTGTAAAATTGTGCGCCTGCAATGCAGACAGTCAATTTTCTGATCGTTATTCTGGCAAGCTCTTCAAATCAGATATTGGACTCTCTAAATTCAACTGACCCAGGGATAAAAAAAAATAATGTTTGCAACAAGAAGACAAGAGACTGAGAAAGAGAGAGAGAGAGAGAGAGAGAGAGAGAGAGAGAGAGAGAGAGAATGCTGCTTATAGCCCTGCCGACCGCAAAGGGCCATATCAGGGCTGTCAGCGCGCTGAAGTCAACTCACAAATCATTAAAAAATAAAAAAATAAAAAAAAAAAATGATTCACACAACCCTTTGAAATACACCTAAAAACACACCGGAAATTTCATTTAAAGAAATCCTTCTACGGCAAAATCTTATATCAGATGAAAAATGTTGATCTCTTCAAACGAGCTTTTTTGTTTTCGTTTTTTGTTTTTGTTTGTTTGTTTGTTTTTTGCGTCTTTTCTCTCCAGAAACAAGTCAACTGAGGGGATTTTTTTTTCGTTTGTTTTTTTTTTTTGTTTTTTTTTTTTTCGGCTGGAATGTAGCCTTCTATAACTGCAAATTTGTATCAGACCAATTTCTTCTTTTTTTTTTTTTTTTTTTTTTTTTTTTTTTTACCGAGTTCTAAATCCATAGCAGTGCCTGGACGTACCGAATGAAAGGTGAAGAGGATGGTGAATCCAGAGAAACAGGCAGAAGCGTCACTCTCAAAGTGCAGGAGGAGGGGGGGTGTGGAAGACGGTGGGCGCTGGGGGGAAGGACCCAGTTCTCTGCTCCAAATGACGTCCTCTTTAGAGTCACCTCCCTTGTACAAGGAAACTGCGTCTGGAATGGAATGGTATGGTTCGAGGCTTCACACATGACGCTTACCCTGTGTGTGTGTGTGTGTGTGTGTGTGTGTGTGTGTGTGTGTGTGTGTGTGTGTGTGTGTAAGTTTGTGTGTGTGTGTCGTCACTATCACATTTTAAAACCACTATTTTCACACCATATATGTACAAAGGTTTAGACTTACGTCCAACATTCATTCGTATGCTTTGATGCTCCCCCGTTCTTTTCTCTCTCTCTCTCTCTCTCTCTCTCTCTCTCTCTCTCACACACACACACACACACACACACACACACACACACACACACACACACACATACACACACACGCGCACGTGCGCGTGCACACACACACACACACACACACACACACACACACACACACACACACACACACACACACACACACACACACACACACACACACACACACACACACATCTCAAATCTTTCAAATGAAAAAAATTGCATACATTATGTACATGAAATCTCATGTCCTGCTAATTTTCACACTTTACAAAAAACCGGTACGCGACATCTTAAACCGGTTTTCCACTCCGCCATTGTTGTTCGTTTGTTTGTAATCTGTTGTACGCTGCGTACCGAAATTGCCTTGCAACTCCTCGCTTCCTGGTTCCACGTCCATATAGAGGAAACTCAGCATCGTGACGTGATGAGGGGACGCAGAGACCCTGACCCAGCCGTCCATGTGCGCAGGATAGAACGCCTTTCCCCTAGCACTCACAATGACCGGGGTCCACACGTACCCTGCACCCACGGAGACAAAGCAACATGGATCGGACGTGTGGTCACAGCCCAGGTCAAACACACCGACACACAAAGCAACACGGATCGGACGTGTGGACAAAGCCCAGGTCAAACACACCGACACACAAAGCAACACGGATCGGACGTGTGGTCAAAGCCCAAGGTCAAACACACCGACACACAAAGCACACGGATCGGACGTGTGGTCACAGCCCAGGTCAAACACACCGACACAGATTTTAAAGAGAATTATTAACAAGTCCACCAAACAACAGGGACAAACAAATTACAAGACAAACGAAACGCGACGCGATTCGATCTGTTAGCTCTTCTTCAGGCAAGATAAACAACATTCAAGACATGAAAACGAAGAATAAGCAAGCAATCGCTTGTCTTCTCACCTTCGGCACAAGATGGCCGTTAAACACCCAGATTTGGAACTGTTAGGCTACAGTGGTACCTATGCACGTAGAACTGCTTTCATACCTCATGCACGCAGTCTACACTGTGATGCTGTACCACAGGGTGTGTTCATGAGATGCACAGATGCGATAAGAGCGCCCCTCGTGCTGTCATAGGTGTGTGCAGGTGCCATCCCGGTAGTCCGTTTACTGCTAGGGTCACGGACACGGCACCGTTACAGCGTCTGGCAAAACTTGGCATGAGGGCCAGACTGGCGGGGACACGGCACAGCAGTGGGAGAGTGTTGATGCCAAGAGCTCTTCAGTTCCCTCCCTTTCCTTTCAGTCACGGCACCACCTCACCACCTCACCACCCCACTCCAATCCCTGCTCATTTTTGGCCCCAAACGCTGTCCTGTATATTCAGTGTCGATGAGACAGCAGTTGCCGCACGATGGGGGTGGGGTGAAGGTTCATGGTTCCGCCCCTCTCTCCTCCTTCCTTCCCCCACTTCCCCAGCATCCCTGGCAGGCCAAAATTGCATCGTTCCCATGTGATGGACCTCCCGGACCCCCTTTGGACTCTTCCCGCCTCGCCCTCTTCCACTAACCCCCCCCCCCCCCCCCCCCCCCTTTCCCTTTCCCCGGCCTGTAAAGAAATCCTGTGGAGGTATTGGTATGGTACTGGCCAAATTTGGGGAGACACCCCCCCCACCACCACCACCACCACCCTCCTTTCTACCTACCTCCTCTCCCTCCCCACTCCACAGCTCTCAGTGGAAACACTTTTGGAGAGGAGAACTGCCTCCCCCCCCCCCCTCCCGTCTCCACTCTCCTGCTTAAAAAAAAAAGAATTGAGAAGTCCCCAACCGCACCCTACAACCCTCGATTTTGGCGAAAGGAGAGTCCCCCACTTACCCCCAACCCATCTTTATAAAAATGACACCCCCCCCCCCCCTCCTCTCATGTAACTAATTATTATTATTATTAAGAAAACTTATATGCGCCTATCCTGGGCTAGAGACCAAGCTCTATGCGCTTTACAATCCACACTCGTTTCACAACGGGCTGCCTACCTGGGTAGTGCCGACTGAAGAGCTGGCATCTGGCGCTTCATTCAGTCGTTTCCCGTGTCATCCAGTCAATATCGTTCACTGAATTTCCTTTCTATTTCTCACGCAGGGTGCATGTTATGTGTAACGTGGCGTCCATAAAAACGGCCAAACTGGCCTTCTCTTCCGAAAGTTGGTGATGGGATTTTACGTGTGGGCAAGATGTTATGCGTGCGTTCACTCAGGGAGCCTCGGTTTAGAGTCTAACTCGAAGGACTGTGTGGGAAATGGAGTCAGAACCAATGTCAACTTCGAGCGAAAAATCCCCCTGTACCGAAACGGCCTGGCGGAGATTCGAACCCGCAACCCCAGGATCACCAAGATTACGAGTGAGGCGTCCTACCACTGAGCTGTTCAGGCCTCCGGCGGCTCTGGCTACGTCCTCCGAGCTCTGATCATATGAAAAGGTATGTTCTGTCTGTCCAGTCCTACGTGCTGCATTTTTGTATCAGATGTCGTCAGCTTCCTCGCCATGGGGTATGGTGCCTCAGCTCATTCCAGCCTGACTTTCCAGAACTCCCAAACGTCACGGAGAGTCGCGAGACATGATCAGAGCAACAGACACATACTATCCGTGACCCTGTCCGGCATGGCATCAATCGCTACAAGCTCCTGTCAGGACTGTGACCGTTCATATTCCGTGGTCAGTTCACAACAACAATGTAAATAATGATGCGATCAGACCTGTGTCCGCCATTTAATCGGTAGGGGAAGTAACTGATGGTACAGAGTGAAAGAATTGTTCCCTGTGTGTGTGTGTGTGTGTGTGTGTGTGTGTGTGTGTGTGTGTGTGTGTGTGTGTGTGTGTGTGTGTGTGTGTGTGTGTGTGTGTGTGTGTGTGTGTGTGTGTGATCTTGATGAGCGATCCGGGATCTGCTGTTTCTTGCGAATCTATGCCATGGAACCAGGCCAAACTTTAAAGAGAGTTGGTTTATAGGCTACCTTCCATCTTTTGGTAAAGTTTTTATTCAAACAGATGCAGCAGGTTTTTAATAATCTTCCTGAAGAAGAAACCAACCAACCAACCGACAAGGAATCATAAGCTTGGTGATGGACGTCACTAGATGTCACGTAAATTTTACAGTTTATGTTCTTGCCTCAAGCGGTCAGTGTCTGTCCGATACTCAAGCCATTTATCATAGTGAATAGCGTTATCATGATAGACATCTTGCACCTGACATTTCTGCCGTTCTTGTCCACTGTTAAGAGCGACAGTGTAGTGTGTGTTCACTCCTGTCTAGTTCTTCACATTGCCCATGTAATGATGCTACCTCTCGCTGCCAGCTATCTGTTCTCGCTTTCAAGAGTGTTGGTTGACAGATGCTGTGTTTTGACTCAGGTCAAAGGTTGTACATTCGCTCAAACACGGAAGCTCAGAACTTATCTTTGCTTAAGAAGTCTTCGTCATTCTGAATTTTATTTAAAATTATCAATATAACGAAGAGAATCGCTTCTGTACTGAACTGCAAAAAAAAAAAAGAAAGAAAAATGACAGAAGTGTAGAAGTGTATCCTTCTGCTCTAGCGTTTCCAATGCTGGTTTCTCTTTAACATGGATGAGAGTGGTATTTTTGTTTTCCTTTTGGGTAAAATACTCATGATTTATTTCTTTTGTAATCTGCATTTAGTGGTAGATGTGGTTCAAGAATATTCTTTGATCTGCCAATGTGGTCCTGGGAGTATTTGCACTTTCTGGAAAAATGTTGATGTGTTTGTGTACAATGCATGCACATGGCAAACACGCACGCGCACGCACGCTCATACACACACACACACACACACACACACACACACACACACACACACACACACACTCACTCACGTATTCATCTATATACACACATACGCACACGTAGGGCCTACAGAGAGAGAGAGAGAGAGAGAGAGAGAGAGAGAGAGAGAGAGAGAGAGAGAGAGAGAGAGAGAGTTTTCAACTGATCGCTGCGTAAATCAAAAGTCGACAGAACAATTGTACGCTTACAACACATCGTACCGTGTGTATTCTATGCACTTGTCATCTTACGTGCCACAAAATCAACAACTGAACAACCAACCAACCAAAGACACGTCATCATACATACCAGTTCTCTTTGTCTCCTGCCGCCACTCCAAACCGACTGTCTCGTCGCGCGTCGATCGCACTGTCAGCATCAGCCTGTAGGGTGTGGCAAGGGTCTTGATTCTGACAGCGAAGCTCAGAGAGGCTGAACTGTACACGGTATACCACATCTTCTTGACGGTCTTACAGCCGTTCCAGACGATGCTGTTCTGAACGGTGACCGAGTTCTCCCAGGAGCAGGACAACCGCCGCAGACTTTCCTTGAATGAACGGCACGGCCTTTACCCAGCCGTTGTGGAAGTGGAGCTGGCACTCCAGCTGGACACGTTTGTCGTCATACTGGCTCGCTGAGGCAGGGTAGGTGAGAAGGAACGACACGTTCGTGGTCAAGCTGATGTCCAGGGTAGCGTTGTCCCTTAGACACCTGACCAATGCCTCCCTAGACACAGAGGTTGAGTGCCGTTGGCTTCATCCGAGACGACAGTCTGTTCTTCGTCAAGGGAGACAATGAGGTTGGTCAGAAAGTCCTCATGGAGAGGTTCAGTGGAATCCACGTAAGTACCATCTGCCGAGGAACATAATCCCAGCGCTGAAAACCAAACCTCGATATGCTTCAAAGTGTTTGGGGGTGAAATGAGTGATATAAAATGAATGATAGGTGCATATATTACTGATGTTAAATGATAGGTGCATATCTTACTAATGTTGAATGATAGGTACATATCTTACTAATGTTGAATGATAGGTGCGTACCTTACTAATGTTGAATGATAGGTGCATATCTTACTGATGCTGAATGATAGGTGCATATCTTACTGATGTTCAATGATAGGTGCATATCTTACTGATGTTCAATGATAGGTGCATATCTTACTGGTTGATGATAGGTGCATATCTCACTGGTGTTGATGATAGATGCATGCATATTTACGGATGTTGAATAATAGGTGCATATCTTACTGATGTTGAATCAGAGGTGCATATCTTTTTTATGTTGAATGATAGGTGCATATCTTTTTATGTTAAATGATAGGTGCATATCTTACTGATGTTGAATCAGAGGTGCATATCTTACTGATGTTGATGATAGGTGCATATCTTACTGATGTTGAATGATAGGTGCATATCTTACTGATGTTGAATGATAGGTGCATATCTTACTGATGTTGATGATAGGTGCATATCTTACTGATGTTGATGATAGGTGCATATCTTACTGATGTTGAAAGATAGGTGCATATCTTACTGATGTTGATGATAGGTGCATATCTTACTGATGTTGAATGATAGGTGCATATCTTTTTTATGTCAAATGATAGGTGCATATCTTACTGATGCTGATGATAGGTGCATATCTTACTGATGTTGAATGATAGGTGCATATCTTACTGATGTTGAATGCTACGCGATTACATGAGACAGTACAGATTAAGAAAAAGATTATTGATTCGTGCGTTACACTATAGGTTAGTCGTGTGATACAAGGGAGAGTACTGACTGAGCGTGGCCCAGGGTTTGAGTGAAATTTTTAACACTGTTCACGCGATTTGAATATAAACAGGCGTTGGCCTGTATCGGTGCGCACTCTGAGAATGGAACAGACGATTTAGATGAAGAAGAGGCTGACTGTGCCCAATGATAAAGGCAGAGGCCTAACACATACAGAAGTATGTGAATTGTAGTTGAATGACCGGTACTCAAGCCGTAAGTATAATTTTATATTGTGAGAATCTAGATGATTCTCCATTTTGTTTTAAACGGTTTATTGTCGGAACCGAAACTATGTTTTTGAAAAATTGAAGAGTTCAAAAATGTTAAAGTGTAACATGACTGCTAACTGGCTGGCAGTGTTTTGAACTCGTGTTTATCCGGTTTGTTATAGCTGGGCCGACTCCCCCCGCGGTAGAGGAGAAGAGACTGGATCGGGCACTAAGGTGGATGGCTGGGGGCTGCGCGCGTTCCCGGGCCAAGCTCCGATCCGCGGGAAGATCCAGGTTGGGCAAGAGTTTGTCGCCGACCAGTAGTTGTGATGTGTATGGGATCCCCGCACAGAGGAAGCCAGTTCCGGACACCACAGAGAGTGTGTGTGGACACTTGCAGTGAGTAAACCTGCAAAATCAGTAACGTGTGCAGAAAGAAGAGCTTGTTTGGCTGCACCAGCTGAAAGACAAATAATGAAAATATATAATGCTTTGATTGATGCCAGAGTAAAAAAAACCCCATGGGATTTTAAAAGATTAAGGAGGGGATGAATCAAAATTGACCTTTGTTTGCGCCTTATGTGTATGGAGTGGATGCAGTTGTGTGCGGAGGAAAGACGTCAGGTTCGTGTGTGTATGTGCGTGCATGCATGGATATCGTACGTCTGACAGTGGTGACCCCCGACTTGGAACTTTGTTTTTGTTTTGTACCCCTCCCCATGGTTGTGATGTTCCCCACCCCCATTTTGAATTGGAAAAAAAAAATGATTTGCTTTTTAAGGTATTAGTGAATGTTGTGTGGGAACAGCTGATTATTACGTACAATTACCTTTTCTATTTGGATACATCTCTCCCCCCCCCCCCCCCCCCCCCCCTAATTTTCTTTATATTTAAAAATTTCCATTTAAAACCCCTCCCCATACTTCCTTTCTTGATTTATTATTCAGCATTTTGAACAGAATTTGCTGTGAAATCCCCTCCTCCTTTAGTATTCCCACGTTTTTTTTTTTTTTTACTGAGTATTTTAAGGATTTTTAAGGATTTTCATGTAACCCCCCCCCCCCCCCCCCCCCCCCCATTATACCCTCCCCAGTACTTTATCAATTTTTTTTTTTTTTTTTTTTTTGTAATAATTTTCTTGTTTAAACCCCCTCTTGTACTTATTATTAATTGCATAAATTTGATTCCTTTCATTATTTTGAATCAGTTTCTTTATATTGTATCCATTTCCTGATTTTTTTTATTTCAAATTTTGAAATAATTTTGTTTTTTGTAACCCTCCTTTTTTTTTTTGCAACTTTGATTTATACCAACCCCTTGGTTTTTTTTGTTTGTTGTTGTTTTTTTTTTTGGAGTGGCAAAATAATTTTGTTTTCTTCCCCAACCCCCCACTTAAGACTTAGTGTTCACTTTTCATTGTACCCCCCCCCCCCCCCCCCCCTTCAAAAGTGTCCCTATGTAACTTTTGTGGTGTGTGTTTTTTTTTTTTTCCTATTCTAGTATTTTGTGCTAGTCCCGTCTCCGATTATACGGGTGGGCTGTGCCAGTAGGGTAGTCCAGAGGGCTTTTTCTAATTTCTAGTCTTACTTTTTCTTACTGTCTTGGTGATTTCCACTCTGTCTACTTTTGCTGTTTTCTGACTTCATTCTCTCTCTATTTCGTCTTTATCAATAGGCACCTATCTAGTTTGAAAATTTTCTCATTCTCATCTCATTTCTTAGGTAGGGTTTCTGATAGTGATTGTGTATTATCCCCTTTTTAGGTGTTTGTCTTTTCATTGTTTTAATTAATGTTGTTTTAAGATTTTTTTTTGTGTGTATGTGTGTAAAAGGATTGTTGAGTGAGTGCCTCTTTTTTTTATTTCTACCTCTGTTTTGTTAGGGCATTGTTGTTCCATAGGCTGGTGAGCTTCCACCTTCTCTTGCGGGTAGCAAGGGGCATGGCGATGGGGAGACGCTTAGCCTTACGTAGTTCTTTTTTTTTTTTTTTTTTTCGTTTCACAACCTTTTTCTTTCCTATTATTTGAATTCGATTTTTCTCCTTCCCCTGGCCACTGATTTGATCCAAAAGGGTGATCATTTTGGAGGCCTGTCCAAAATAAACAATTTTTTTTTTTTTTCTTGGAAATCTTCTTGTTTTTGCTGTTTGAAAACATTTGTTTTTTTTTTTAGTGTGTGTATAGGAGTGATTGGATTTTGGGTGTGAGTGGAAGGAAATTTTATACTGAAACTTTAAATTCATTTTTCTTTTCTTTTTTTCAAATTTAAAGTAAATTTTTGTTGTTCTTTTTTTTTTTTCATAAAATTTCATTTTTTTTTTTTTTATCTTAGAAAAAAAATTTTCATTCAAAATGTCGGCCTTTGAGACCTACCTGTCTCAGGGTAAGACGTTAGGCCTTGATGGGCCGGAGTTGATTCAATATGTCAAACAGTGTGAGGATCGCGCTGAGCGCGCAAAGAAAGAAGAAGGATAAAGAAAAAGAAAGAAAAAGAGAAGAGAAAGAGAGAGAAAGAAGAAGAAAAGAAAAGAAGAAAGAAAGAAAGAGAAGAAAGAAAAGGAGAAGAAGAGAAGAGAGAGAGAGAGAGAGAGGAGAAGCAGGGAGAGATGAGAAAGAGAGATGGATGGAGTTAGAGTTAGAAAATAAAAAGGCAGATAGGGATTTTGAGTTAGCAAAGTAAGAAGCTTCAGCTTGAAATGGAGAAATTAAAAGCTTTTGGTGTAACAGACAATGGTTCTTTCTGCGCAGGGTTCTGGTGATGCGAAACCTATTTCTGGTCGTTCTCCTTATATCCCCAAGATGCCTGTCTTTGATGAAAACAAAGATGAGATTGATGCATTTTTGTTTAGATTTGAGAGTCATGCTACTTCTTGCGAGTGGCCCAAAGATAAGTGGGTATTGTATATTGCGTCTCTTTTCAAGGGCAGTGCGTTGACGCTGTATCATTCTTTGGCAGCGAAGGATACTTTAACATGGGATGAACTTAAGGATGATTTACTTAAGCGTTACCGGTGTACCGCCGAAGGATTTCGCGAGAAATTCCGTACCGTGCGTCCGGAGAAAAAGGCGAGTCATTTCCTGCGTATTTGATTCGGTCTGCTGCGCATTTTCTTGATCGGTGGATTGACTTGTCCAAAACTAAAAAGGATTATGCGGAACTTCGTGATCTGTTTTTGCGTGAGCAGATTTTAAACAGCGTTTCAAAGGACTTGGCTGTTTTTTCTAAAAGAAAGGTCGGTTGCGAGCGCTGAAGAAATGTGCGAGCTTGCGGAACAGTACAGGACTGCGCATCCTGATCGGACGTTTTTGCGCAAAGGAACGGACACGGTTTTTGATGTAAATGTCGCTTCCTTCGCACATCACCAAAACACAGTTGTGGTTCAGACCGTGGATTTGGCTCTTGGCGTTCAAATCAGAACCGTAATCGTTACCGTGGAGGTCAAAATTCCCGCGGTGGTCAAAATTCTCGTAGCGGACGGGATCATGGCAGCCGGTTTGAACAGTCTGCTACCGGGTGGTCAGCAGTCTGGTCATTTGGGTGCAAATACCGGTACACCTAGAGGTGGTCAAACAGCGTCTAACTCTCGGTATCCGCGTAACCGTGGCCGACAGCGCGGACAGGCTCATAATACCTCAGGTACACCCGCAGGTTGTTACAATTGGTTTGCTGGTTTCATAATAAAGCTCGGGATTGTCCATCTGTAGAGCAGTCAGCAGTGAATGTCGCGGGTATCAGTCAGACAATGTTTCGGATCCATCTACTGTAGCCCATTCGATGGTGTCACATGTTAACACTGACGGCTTACTGGTTGAGTCAGGAACTGTCAATGGGTTTCACTGTTCTGTGTTGAGGGACACAGGTTGCACTACTGCGGGAGTGCGCCGTTCTTTTTTGTTCTTCCACACCAGTTCACTGGTGAAGAACACAATTCGTTCTTTTGGAGGTAAGATTGAGGTTTTCCCTCTTGCTGTGTCTCAGTTAGTACACCTTACTTTGACTTTGAGGGTGAGGTGCTTGCCTGTGTTATTGAGAACCCAGTAACGGATCTCATTCTTGGTAATCTTCCAGGTGTTACTTCAGCATGTTCAGGTGCTGTGGTGGATCTTTTGACCATTTGTCTGTAAAGGTCAGAGGCGCGGTGATCGTCTTTGAGTGGCTTGTTCTTCATCACTGTCACTGAGGTCAGGTACCCCTTTGACTACTTGTTTTGGTGTTTCTTGTCTCCTGGTTGTGTCGTGGTCACAGGGTCAGGTGACTTGGTCGTCAGCAGGTAGTTAACCTCAGGAGTGCGTAACAAACGTTTCGATACAGGCCATGTTGATTTGTTTTTTCATGTTCACTTGGTGTCAGGTTTTGTTGTTCAGCCACTTTGAGTGTTTTGGTGGGTTGTCTGGTCAAAGACTTTGTCATTCTGTGTTTTTGTCTAGCTTTCTGTTTCATGGGCGTCACTGGTGCGCCTTGGGACAAAGTTCTTTTGTACAACGAATCAAAGTACTGCACGTTTTTTTTGACTGTTCAATTGAGTGTTTTTTGTTCACTGTACTGAACGATGTTCGGTTTGTTATTGTTGGAGGCCAGTTCAGTGATTTTTGTTAAGTTATGTACACTTGCGTTCAGTTGTGTCGTGTTTTGGAGGTGTGATTGGGGTTTTCCCTCCCTTTGTGCCGTGCCAGTTAGTTCGAACTTACTTGACTCGTGAGGTGTGAGGTGTTTCACATGTGTTATGAGAACCCAGTAACGGATCTCATTCTTGGGTAATCTTCCAGGTGTTACTTGTTTCATGTTCAGGTTGTTCTGGCTGGTGGATCTTTTGTCCCATGTAATGTGACTACTCGTTTTACAGGCAAGGCAGACAAGGATGAACAGTTGCCTGTACCGTTGTCAGTGCCTGATTTGTCTGTGCTGGATGTACAGCCTAAGGAATTTGCTGCTATGCTGAAGCAGAAGCGTGATGCCTCTTTGAGTCACTTGTTCTCTTCAGTTGTAACTGAGGTACCTTCCCCTTTGACTAAGCCTGTTTTTTTTTTTTTTTTTAATGATGTTCTATGTCGCTTGGTCAAGGACAAGGGTGAAGTTAAGCGTCAGGTGGTAGTTCCTCAGGAGTTACGTAACGTTAGTGCTTCATACTGCGCATGACAGCATTTTTTCTGGTCATTGTGGGATCAGACGTACTCTACAGCGAGTTTCTTGCATCGTTTTTTTTTGGCAGGAGTGTCTCAGTCAGTCAAGGAGTATTGTCGTTCATGTGATACTTGATACTTGTCAGAAGACTGTGTCTCGTAAACCGCGTCCCTTGTGCGCCGTTGCACAAGATGCCGTTGGTTTCAGTACCTTTTGAGAAGGTAGCGATGGATTTGGTTGGTCCTTTGGAGGTGTCTTCTTCTGGCTTTCGGGTACGTTCTGACGTTGGTGGATACAGCTACTCGGTTTTCCGGAGGCTGTCCCACTCAAACGTATCGATACAGTCACTGTGGGAGGCTCTTCTTTTCTATTTTTTTTTCAAGGTATGGTTTGCCTTCCGAAATTCTTACTACTGATTGTGGTACTCAGTTTGTTTCGGACCTGATGAAGGAAGTGTACCGTCTGTTGTCTATTTCTTCTGTTACCACTACTCCATACCACCCTCAGTCTAACGGGATGGTGGAAAGGTTATGGCACCACCTTGAAGTCCATGCTGAAGAAGGTTTTTGTCGTGACTGTCCCAAGCAGGGATCGGTACATTCCGGCTGTTCTGTTTGCATATCGGGAGTTGCCGAATATGACTTTAGGGTTTTCTCCTTTTGAGTTACTTTTCGGTCATTCACCCCGTGGTCCTATCGCTTTGTTAGCTGATAAGTGGACTGGCACACAGATGACTGACGATGACAAAAAACGTTTACCATATGTACATGACTTGCACAATCGGATACTGGACAGTTGTGCTCAGCACAACAGACCGCTGACAGTCAGACCGACAAGTATAAGGTGTACGCAGACAGAAAGAGCTCTCTCTCCTCGTCGTTCATTGTTGAAAGTGGGTGATCAAGTTCTTGTTTTGCTCTCTCTGATGAACAGAATAAGTTGAAGATTTCCTGGAAAGGTCCTTTTTTTCTGTGAAGGAAAAGTGTTCACACCTGTCAACTATCGTATTGACATGCATGGAAAGTCCAAGGTTTTCCACATCAATATGTTGAAAGAGTATGTGGTTCGGACGAATGTTGCTGTCAATTTCGATGTTGCTCTTTGTGTTCCTCAGGGATTAGACTCTGCGTCTGCATTGTCTAATGAGTTACCTGTGGATTGTGTTGTTTTCACTGGTGTTTCGGATGCAGAGTGTTCACATTCCCCTGTTTCTCCCCCCGTCGGGTGTACAGGATGTACATTGTTCCTCTGTAGGAGTTGTACAGGATGTACATTGTTCCTCTGTAGGAGTTGTACAGGATGTACATTGTTCCTCTGTAGGAGTTGTACAGGATGTACATTGTTCCTCTGTAGGAGTTGTACAGGATGTGAGTGACGATGACGTTTCATTACCTACCTTGTCTGTTCAAGGCGAGACATTTCGTGATGTAAAGGTTGCTCCTGAGTTGTCAGACACTCAAAAGTCTCAGTTGATGAGTGTTTTGGAGGATTTTTTTTCTGATGTCTTGACAGATACACCAGGGAAGGCTGTACAGGTA
Organism: Conus betulinus; assembly: GCA_016801955.1. Lineage (NCBI taxonomy): Eukaryota > Metazoa > Mollusca > Gastropoda > Neogastropoda > Conidae > Conus > Conus betulinus. The sequence goes on along the minus strand of JADBJO010000982.1, from coordinate 456,649 downwards.
GATCCACACTGTATTAATTGACTGACTACTGATGTTCCTGTTAGGGTCAAGTCTTACCCTTTGCCTTTTGCAAAGAGGGAGATCATTCAGAGAGAGGTTCAGGTTATGTTGGATCTTGGAGTGATTGAACCGTCTGTATCACCGTACAGTTCTCCAGTCGTTCTGGTGGGTAAGCCTGATGGCTCAATTCGATTCTGTATCGATTATCGGGCTCTCAATAAGGTCACTGTGTTCGACTCTGAACCGATTCCAGATGTTGAGGATATTTTCTGTCGTTTTGTCTGAAGGTCGGTATTTTGTCAAAGTAGACCTTGCGAAGGGATACTGGCAGATACCTATGTTGCCTCAGGATAAGGAAAAGACTGCGTTTCAAACTCCTTTTGGGTTGTTTCAGTGGACAAGAATGCCTTTCGGGTTGCAGAACGCACCAGCTACATTCGCAAGAATGATGCGGAAGCTGCAGTTGTATCAGTTTTCAGCTGTAAGTTTTTTTTTTTGACATTCTTCTTGCAGCTCGTCTTTGCAGCAGTTGTTGGACTACTTACGCATGCTTTTGACCGTCTCAGGTTGTTTGGGTTGACAGCTCGTCCGTCAAAAGTGCTGGCTGGTTTTCAGGAGTTGGAGTTTTTGGGACATATGATTTCCGTTGGTCATGTTCGTCCGGAAGTCAAGAAAGTGCAAAAGATTTTGTCTGTGGGTAAGCCAACTACGAAGAAGCAGGTTCGCTCTTTGTTGGGTCTTTTGTCCTACTATCGCAGATATGTTCCTCCTCATTTTGCTAGTCTTACTGCACCTTTGACTGAACTGACTAAGGGAGATAAGAAGCGTCAGATTGAGTGGTCTGATGAGTGTCAGAAAAGTTTGGAGAAGGTTCAAGCTGTACTCAATTCATTTCCTGTGTTACTTCTTCCTAACTTGGATGAAGATTTTGTCTTACGTACAGATGCTAGCAGTAAGGGCATGGGTGCATGTTTGCTACAGGAAAAGTCAGGACTTTTACATCCAGTGCAATACGCTAGCAAAAAGTTTTCTGTGGGTGCAAGAGAGATACTCGACTATTGAAAGGGAGTGTCTTGCTTTGGTCTGGGGACTGGACAAGTTTGCTAGGTTTTTATCAGGGAGACCTTTTGTTTTGCAAACTGACCACAGACCGTTGTTGACATTTTTGAAAGCGTCAAAATCAAAAAATAATCGCCTGTTAAGATGGGCATTAAGCATTCAAGAGTACTGTTTCACTGTTGAGCCTATCTCTGGGACATCTAATATTTTCGCAGATTTGTTGTCCAGGGTAGTGCTATACCATGTGTGTTTTATGGTCTGCTGATGCTGTATTTTTGTATTTGTGATTGATCATTGCTTATTCATTCCTGTCTTGTAAGCTACAGTTAGCTACAAGTTGAGTGAGTATGGTCTACACAAGATACAAGTCTAAGAATTGTGTATATATACATTATTGCTGTATCATTTTTGTGGTAAAAAAATGTCTGTATTTCTCTCACTTGCGTTCATGGGTGAAAATGATTTGGTGTAGTGTCATTGTAAATGGACCATTGCAGATTGGCTGCTGTGCATGTTCATGGTCATGTAGATAATTTTGAACCATGACTGGTGATTTTAACGTGTGTCTCATGCTATTGATACACGATGGATTTCTTCAGGTTGTCTTTTGAAAGATCACTGCATATTTTGATATCTTTGTGTGGGTGCTTACTGTTTCATCTATGCATATAGTGCAATTCTAATGGTTTCATCTTGCATATTCTGTTGGGTTTGACAGGAAGTGTATGGATCATGCAAGTGTTGTGCTTAAGATGTGGATTATGTGTTTTTGGAGATATTGAGTTGATCCATGGATAAAAAAGTTGATTCCTTTGATGAATATACTTTGTGCATTTGATATGTATATATAGTACTTCTGGTTTTTGGGTTCCTCTGTGGGGTATCCTTTTGCAAGATTTCTCCGGTGGAAAAATCTTACCCCGGAAGGGGGGTGTCATGTAATGCGGAGCGATATTACGTATGCTACGCGATTACATGAGACAGTACAGATTAAGAAAAAGATTATTGATTCGTGCGTGCGTTACACTATAGGTTAGTCGTGTGATACAAGGGAGTACTGACTGAGCGTGGCCCAGGGTTTGAGTGAAATTTTTAACACTGTTCACGCGATTTGAATATAAACAGGCGTTGGCCTGTATCGGTGCGCACTCTGAGAATGGAACAGACGATTTAGATAAAGAAGAGGCTGACTGTGCCCAATGATAAAGGCAGAGGCCTAACACATACAGAAGTATGTGAATTGTAGTTGAATGACGGTACTCAAGCCGTAAGTATCTAATTTTATTGTGTGAATCTCTAGATGATTCTCCATTTTGTTTTAATGGTTTATTGTCGGAACCGAAACTATGTTTGAAAAATTGAAGAGTTCAAAAAATGTTAAAGTGTAACATGACTGCTAACTGGCTGGGCAGTGTTTTGAACTCGTGTTTATCCAGTTTGTTATAGCTGGGCCGACTCCCCGTGCGGTAGAGGAGACTGGAGATCGGGCACTAAGGTGGATGGCTGGGGGCTGCGCGCGCGTTCCCGGGCCAAGCTCCGATCCGCGGGAAGATCCAGGTTGGGCAAGAGTTTGTCGCCGACCAGTAGTTGTGATGTGTATGGGATCCCCGCACAGAGGAAGCCAGTTCCGGACACCACAGAGAGTGTGTGTGGACACTTGCAGTAAGTAAACCTGCAAAATCAGTAACGTGTGCAGAAGAAGAGTGCTTGTTTGGCTGCACCAGCTGAAAGACAAATAATGAAAATATATATGCTTTGATTGATGCCAGAGTAAAAAAAACCCCATGGGATTTTAAAAGATTAAGGAGGGGATGAACCAAAATTGACCTTTGTTTGTGCCTTATGTGTATGGAGTGGATGCAGTTGTGTGCGGAGGAAAGACGTCAGGTTCGTGTGTGTATGTGCGTGCATGCATGGATATCGTACGTCTGACAGTGCATATCTTACTGATGTTGAATGATAGGTGCATTTCTTACTGATGTTGAATGATAGGTGCATATATTACTGATGTTGAATGATAGGTGCATATCTTACTGATGTTGAATGATAGGTGCATATCTTACTGATGTTCAATGATAGGTGCATATCTTACTGATGTTGACCCCTCTTCACGCCCTGAGACGAAACATTTCGCAAAACAAATCTGTTTTGAAACTCTCTCTCTCTCTCTCTCTCTCTCTCTCTCTCTCTCTCTCTCTCTCTCTCGCCATTAAGACAGCCATACTCCAGAGTCTAGTGATCTCTAATGTTACAAATTATACTGTGTTGTACATTTTGTACTTTGTACCCCTCATTTTGTACTTTGTACCCCCTTCATGAGGGGTAAAGGCCTAAATTAATACTCAGTCATTCATTCATTCTCTCTCTCTCTCTCTCTCTCTCTCTCTCTCTCTCTCTCTCTCCACTCACACACATGTTCACTCCTAGATAGTTATCTGGCTAGCTAACTAGCTAAATAGATAGATAGATAGAGAGATAGATAGATAGATAGATAGATGTGTGCATGTATGTGTGTGTGTGTCAGAGTGGCGGTGTTCAGTGTGTCCCTGTCCATCTATCCGTTGATCGGAGGAGGAGGAAGATCTACCACATCTACTCAACAAATAGATGGAGGAGGACACCAAACAAAAGGTATACTGGGGGAGTGAAGGTGGGGGGGGGGGGGGGGGGGGGGGGGCGGGGGGGGGGGCGGGGGGGGGGGGATTTCCAGTCTGAGCTGTCATCAACTGACCGCTAGATCGGCTGTTGAACTCGTTCTGCCATGCGTCGCGGACTAAAAATTTGGACGAATCAATTGTCCCTGATTTGGAAAGACACGGAGCAGGATAGGTCATCTGAGGGGGATTAATGGGGTCACATTACAGTGTCGTTGGGTATCTTCTACAATATATGAATGATACCCATATATGACAAGCTGCAGAGCGACCAACCGGTTGCTGGGATTGGGGAGGAAGGGGGGGGGGGGGGGGGCGAGGAGTTTCATGGTCAACGAACTGATCAGTGGGTTGCTTGCAGCGTCCAGCTCTGGAGATCCATTTCTCGTGCTCTAAATGAACGGTCTGCCTCACATGAACAAAAAAGTTCAGTACACTGGAAGGTTTTCGCTGAACAGTTTAGCAGTCTGTCCCTTGAAGGGCAAAGCAGAGCAGAAGACTGCCAGGAGAACATGAGGTTGTGCAGCTGATGCAGACTGTGGACAGACTGGTGTCCGGTGGAATGGTGAGAGCATTGTCAGCATAGTCTGCGACAAGCTAGGATGCTTCCCACTTCAGACAGCCGTGAGAAGTTCCAGGGCTGATCCCAGTGGAAGGCTGGTGTTGAACTGATCCAGATCCAGCAGCTATTTATAATTTGCCACCACAACCAGACTAAGGAAACGTTTACCGGATGGCCAGAAGATCAACAAATACAGAATGAACATTTTCATACGGCCAGAAGAGAATGAACATGTCCACATGGCCAGATGATCTGCAAATACAGAATGAATATTTTCACAGGGCCATAAGATCTGCAAATACGGAATGAACACGTTTACCGGATGGCCAGATCAACAAATACAGAATGAACATTTTCACACGGTCAGAAGATCAACAAATGTAGAATGAACATGTTCACACGGCAAGAAGATCAACAAATACAGAATGAACTTTTTCACATGGCCAGAAGATCAACAATACAGAATGAACATGTTCACATGGCCAGAAGATCAACCAGTACAGAACGAACATGTCACATGGCCAAAATCTCAACAAATACAGAGTGAACTTGTTCACAAAGAAATGGGTGTGGTCGCATTTCTTCCAATATTGTGGATCTCTGTATTTCTTTGGTCTGGCACTGGCGCAGGGCGACACCAACACACAGACCAAGCCATCGGAGGGACCGGCATTGCATTGTTCTGCTGCTGCTATTGTGGACATGAAGAGAACCCTGCGCATCCTGGGGAGAGAGTGGGGGGTCCACTTGGTGCTTGGAAGCCAAAGCCACCGGACAGATTCGAGCATCTGTCTCAGCTTGGGCATCACCGGTCAGGTCAGCTCAGATGTGGCATCTGTGGCATGAGAACACGCATTGATACGTTACGTGTGACCATGAGAACACGCATTGATACGTTCGTGTGACCTGAGCGTGAATGACCCATCATTTGACCATCACCATGCACAGTGATTCTAATGACAGCTTCAGCATTCTTGTACTTACAAATCGGTAGTCTTCATGTTGTTGATGTTCTGCAGCCTGTGTCAGATATACATTCATTCTCTCTCTCTCTCTCTCTCTCTCTCTCTCTCTCTCTCTCTCTCTCTCTCTCTCTCTCTCTCTCAATTTTTTTAATGAACTTGCAAACTGCTGGTACTAAAAATCAAACACACCATCGTAATTTGAGTTTTAAAAGTTAATTCAGGTTTCATAAACACATCTGATACGTTACTAGTCGTTTATCTTTGTGGTGACTGATTCTTTAGGAAAACCCCCGCCTTCTCGTGCCAACCGCTCCACATAATGGATGCATCTATCTCAGACTGCATTTCTGACATTTTGAACATAAAGAATCAAACACTCGGAGTTTTGCTGGTAATATTAACATTGCAGAAACTTGTATGACCTAAAACTTTTCATATAAACATAAGATCTGGGCAAAAATGGGTTAGCTCAATTTTCACTCTGCAAATCTGTTTTCAAAACGAGGTGACAGCGGGCGGAAGATGAAACAAAATTTAAATTTTGAAGTTTAGATTATACAAATCTGGTCGTCCTATTTCAGAAAATCGTCTGTCACATTCGTTCAATTACTCGATGACCTTTTTTTTTTTCTTAAAGACATTGTTTCTGACATTTGTACAGTTGTATCCTTCAGGTACTGGTCAGAGGGAAATGACAAGCGAAACACGCTCAAGAGAGAGTCGTTTGTTGTCGATGGCAGTTCATGGTTGACCGCTTATGTATGAACTGACAGGGAAGCAAAGTAGGTCTTCTTCTTTTACAATTCATAACACATCTAACTAGAGCATGCTTCTTTTCAAATGGGTTTGAATAAAAGGCAGATCAAATTTTTACGTCTGTCTTCCGTTGGGCAAGTTCTGTATTATACCGCAGAACTGTGAATGATCATACATCTCCTTTTGTTATGGTTGACATAACATGTACTCTTTCTCTCTCTCTCTCTCTCTCTCTCTCTCTCTCTCTCTCTCTCTCTCTCTCTCTGTGTGTGTGTGTGTGTGTGTGTGTGTGTGTGTGTGTGTGTGTGTGTGTTTGTTGTTGTTGTTGTTGTTGTCTTCTTCTTCTTCTTCTTTCTTCTTCTTCTTTCTTCTTCTTCAGTTTAACGTCTTTCCACTAAAAGTGATATCAGACGATGTGAGTGTGCGTAAGTGTGTGCGCACGCATGCGCGTGTGTGCGTGTGCACGCGTGCGTGTGTGTGTGCGTGTGTGTTTGTGTGCGCGCGTGCGTGTGCGCGTGTTCATGTGTCTGTGTGAGTGTGTCTGCGTGTGTCTGTGTGAACATGTTCATGCCTGTCTGATTCAATTACAATAACAATGAGCAACCCCCCCCCCCCCCCCTCTCCTCATCTCGGGGAAGAATTAATTTAAAGCGAAGAACAAAAAAATCTAATTACACAATATATAAAACTAAAGGAGAGCGTCCAATGGGCCACTTTGTCAATTCTTGAGCACTGTCAATCATATTTGGATAGGTAGTACGAACAGATCAATTAATGTGTAGAAGAACGAGCGGTTAACCACTCAGAAAAAATGTTAGACAAATTTAAAGATAAATACCAACTGAATGTGTGTGTGTGTGTGTGTGTGTGTGTGTGTGTGTGTGTGTGTGTGTGTGTGTGTGTGGTCTACGCAAGTAAATCAATCACTGAATAACGATTATTTTCATCGAGAAGTCTACATCTAAACAGAAGCATGTCATATTTTCAATTTGCATCACATACAGATTTGATGTGAGAAGCCATACCTCAAGAGCATCACATAGGTATTCTGTATTGTGAAATGAAAGCTTGGTGGGTTTTTTTCCGGCTGGGTTTAGGGAAATGATATTCCAATAATGATAATGGAAATGTATAGAGTACGTAAAGAATATGGTATATATTGATGGATTGTGTGGTGATATGTGTGATGTATGTTGATAGATTGTCTGGTGATGTATATTAATGGATTGCCTGGTGATATGTGTGATGTATATTGATAGAGTGTCTGGCGATGTATGTGATGTATATTGATGGATTGCCTGGTGATGTAGGTGATGTGTATTGATGGATTGTCTGTGTGATATGTGCGATGTATATTGATAGAGTGTCTGGCGATGTATGTGATGTATATTGATGGATTACCTGGTGATGTAGAATGTATATTGATGGATTGTCTGATAATATATGTGATATATGTTGATGGATTTTCTGGCGATGTATGTGATGTATGTTGATGAATTGTCTGGTGATGCATGTGATGTATGTTGATTGATTGTCTGGTGGTGTATGTCATGTATGTTGATGGATTGTCTGGCGATGTATGTGATGTATGTTGATGGATTGTCTGGTGATGTATGTGATGTATGTTGACGGATTGTCTGGTGATGTATGTGATGTATGTCGATTAATTGTCTGGTGATGTAGGTGATGTATGTTGATGGATTGTCTGGTGATGTAGGTGATGTATGTTGATGAATTGTCTGGTGATGCAGGTGATGTATGTTGATGGATTGTCTGGTGATGTAGTGTGATGTATCGATTAATTGTCTGGTGATGTAGGTGATGTATGTTGATGGATTGTCTGGTGATGTATGTGATGTATGTTGACGGATTGTCTGGTGATGTATGTGATGTATGTTGACGGACTGGTGATGTATGTGATGTATGTTGTGGATTGTCTGGTGATATGATATGGGTGTTGAGGCAGCCGTTGCATGCTGGGGAAGTCGGAGGAAGTTCCCAGCCCCTGCCATCAATCCTGACCTGCAATCCGTCCACCCACAACTTCTCCAGTCTCCCCAAGGATCTGAGCACTCAACCTGATGCTATCCTGTCACGTGACTTACGCCGCTTGAGTGAGATATGTACAGCCACGTGTTTGAAGTGTTTACTGTCTGACTCTTCACCATCCGTTTGGCATGAGCTGAGAGTTTCAAGCTCCACTGACTTGTAGAGTGTCGTTGTCACCGGGAACTTGGTACACCTTGTTTGACAGACGATGGGGGTCTTCTCGGACGCGTGGCACTCATAGCAGGTGTTTGCTAATAAGTCACAGTCGCTACAGATCACCGGTAAAAATAACTTCGCAATAGTGCAGCGTCTCCTCTGGTGGGATGCCCAGGGACGTCACGGTATTAATTTCTCCCTGTGGACGACTGGTGCTGGTGATGTGGATGGCTGTCCGGATGAATGGCGTGAGGATAATGCCGAGAATGGAATGTGGAAGAGGCGATGGCCAACAGAAAAGAGTTTTCGGTGAACTGGCTGTCCCATCGTACATGTTTCATGTTTTCTCCAGTCAGGTAATGAAGTTCTGGAGTTCAGCATACTTTCCTTCCATAGAAGTCCACGTCATCAGAGACATAGCGGATGCAAGAGTCTGCCACTGATGGATGTGGAACTATCAAAGTTCTAAAGCATTTTCCTTGCGATGTCCTCCAGGTCAATCTTGAACAGAATTGGAGAGAGATGATAGCCTTGGCAAACTCACGAGGTTTGAAAAGAAATCTGCGTCAGGTTGTCGTCTAAAAGAACTGCAGTGTCCCCATCTGTGTAGAGTGCTGCTGTAACACTGATGAGGCCATGGTCAAAGTTACTGTTCTTCCTGATCTGCTACAATTCAACGCCCATTTCAAAATTTGACAAAGGCTTTCTTGAGGTCGATGTGGCTGTGTTAGGCAACAGTTGGAGCTGAAGGAACCTCTGACCCTGACGGTGAAGATACTTTTTTTTATAGACAAGCTAAGTTTCAGCGTGTGTGTATAGCATGCCCATAACAATACGTGAAGCACATGCGAATGGCAGTGTCGATACTGTGATGTCATTTTACAGGGTTTAAAGAGAACAGACGGGCTTTTTGTCTGCTTCATTACTGAAATAACCGTTGAAATATGCAACATGTTTGTCATCATGCTGTGGTTTCCGGAAGAAGATTTCGGAAAGGCGTTCTTTTGCTGTGAACTCTCCACACGTTGCTTGGACAGAAAACGGACAGAAATTACCCGCCGTGGCGCATGGGCTAATATCGTGGCTTCCATACTGGGATGGCGTGGGTTCGATTCCCATCAGATTAATTTATTTGTGAGATTTTTCCTCCCCGACCAGCTCCTACCAAGAGCTGAGTTTGCTTTGGGCTCAGCTGGGAGGACTGGCATCACACAGTCGAGTCCATCCTCTCAGCAGATGTATCTCTGAGACTGTTGCTCAAATTACCTGATCAACACAGCAGACGTTCTTATCTCACGGACTTGGTTGACGTCGGTATTATAAGGAAAACTAAGCGTTGAGTACAGCCCTGTCATACAGTCTCAGATCATTAGGGACTTCCATAGCGTCATCTAAATCGTCTCATCTATCAGCATAATGAGTATCGAATCATGTGGTCGTTCATGCCCTGCTCTGATGGTGACCTCACTTTACAATTTTCGCTACAAGTCTATGCCCGCACTGAGTTCGTTTCGAGGTCGCTGAGGTTGACGAATTCAAGGGGACTGTTGTAGGACGGATGTGGTGGCGCCCTTCGCAGGGAACGGTTACTTATGCTAACGCCGCATCTGAGCAATTACTGTCGTCAGTCGGAGGACTGATGTGGTGTCTTACATATGTTGGATTAGAGCAGAGGTCACTCAACACCACGGAAGTGATTTGATAGCAGTGCAGTGTGTCCTATAGTGGGTTGCCTCGTGACGACTTGACACTGACTGCTCCCTGTGGATAGCCGTTGACGGGATTGCGGCGGGAGAAGCCAAGATGTTGCTGTGGACAGGGATCAGCATTAAGCGTTTTTTTTGTTTGTTTGTTTGTTTTTTCTTTGTTTGTTTGTTTTATCTCTTTTTGGGGGGGGTGGGGGGTAAAGCCACTGAAATGGAACAGAAGATGAAAGAAAAGAGGAAGAAAACATCTAGAACCAAAATGAATGTCTTTGTGTTATGTGCATGTAATTTTCCCCAGGTGTTTCATGAAACACGAAGCACTGGGTGGACTTTGGTGGGTGAGGATTCTCCGCGTGGACAAGAGGGTAGTTTTTTCCCGATAATATCTTCAGTAATCGCTGGCGTCGAATGCTGTGCTTCCTTTCTAGAAATGAATGTAGCGTATAGAGAGATGGGTTCAGCGCTGAGTTGAGAGGGAGGACGTAGACAGCCAAGGCTACGGTCAGTTCTTCAGGGACAGAGACACCACCAAAGAACAGACACGACACGCAGATGACGAGCCAACAAAGAACGTTTGTCATGACAACGCTGAACTGACGCCAAGGAACGCCTGCACCTGACAGCATCTTCCTGAGGGCATCCGCATCAAGTCTGTGCTCGGCGCGCTTCTGTGAGCCACGAACAAACTTTGGCCAGTAGTGCCACATCGATTGGCAATGTAACCTTGACCTATGACACATCCCTGACCGATCGCGACCAGCACGTGCAGGATAAGGTTGAAGACGATGACTGTGCCGAACACGGGGTCATGATCTGGCTTATCCTCCCACAGAATGTGCAACGGGGAACAAAGGGAAACCTGTTGAAGTAACGATGATGGGAAAGTTCAGGTAAGAAAGGAACCGTTGCTGCTGCCAGAACACACCCAGAAGCCATGCAATGACGCACAACACCTGAAACTGGCTGGACGGTGGGTGGAAAGTGAGCTTAGGACTGTAAAGGGCAAGCAACTGTTGTAAGGTGATGAAGAACAGGAAGAAGGCTGACACCTCACTGGACACCAGTGCCAGAAAAGCTGATACCTCGCAGACGACACTTTGCTTCCATGGTGTGTCCTCCCACAGGTAAAGTCCCTGATAAACCGAGTCAGCTACACCCAGGCGCGCCAAGGTAGATACTCATCATGAAATCACACAGACATAACTGTCTCACCATTTTCTTATAGAAACTATCGCATGTTACTTTTTTTTAGCCAAAATCATGAACCATGCAGCATTTCCCAGCATAGCCACTGTACAACACAGTCCAAGGTAAGCACGATGAATGTCCACCTTCAACATACGTTCACATGAGTTCACACTATCAGAGGACGCAAAACACATGTTCGGGTTAAATTCTTCAGGCAGGATTAGTGGACAGCACAGCTTGTAGCTACTGGCATACACAGCACTTAATGCGCGTTGTCCGGTCAGCCAGTCCATGAGGGGAAATGATTCACCGGACACTCCCGCAGATCGACAGATTTCAGATGTGACACATACTGTGATCCGTCTGCAGCAATACTTCCTAATTTACTGCCAGACAGATTCAAAGTTTGCAAACTCGAAAATAAACTCAAATGACTGACATTTAACTCCGTTAGACCTGTGTTGGATAAATCCAGTGTAAGCAACGGATGAGTGGTCAATACAGACATTTCTACTACAACAGATGTCAGCAGATTGTTGGTCAGAAACAGATGCCTCAAGTTCTGCATGTGCTCAAAGTCAATCCGATGTAACTGACTGATCTTGTTGTCTTGGAGGTTCAGGCTGTTCAGATTGGGGAAGAATGATGACAGAAGCTCGTCAAATGGTTTCGTGGAAGAGACAGGTGAATCAACATGCTGTTCACTGGCAGGTCAAGTGTCGTCACACCACCTCCGTCCATCTCCAAATAACGGAGGTCAGGGTGCTGTTCAGGTGAAAACTGCCCATGACAGACGAAAGCCAGTCCATGGCAGGAGCACGTCCCAGGGCAGGTGAGGTCACAAAGCATCTCATCGTCCTGCCCTGGACACTGGTAGAAGCCGTCACACAGGTGAGCAGAATGCACACAGACCTCAGATCCCCGACAGCGGTAGAAGGCAGGACAGGTGTAGCTGAGGCACTGTGCTTCATCCTGCTGCCCCGGGCAGTCCTCCGCTCCGTTACACCGGGTGTAGACAGGCAGACAGTAACTGTCGTCTGGGCACCGGAAGTGGGACTCTGGACACGTCAGCTGGCCGTCCTCTGGCAAGCTGGTGTTGCGGAAGTAAACGCCTCCCCGATGGTCCAAGTCAATGACTGTGGGGGGGGGGGGGGGGGAAGGGGGGGGGGGGGATGGAGTGTGGACGCTCGCCTGGAGTGTGACATGCTCGTTGAAGACATGTTGGTTGTCATCAATGTCAATGATCTCACCAATGTGATTGTAAGTATGTATCTAACATTTTTTTCCACATCATTACCATCATCAAGATCGTCAGTTTTCAATATGGATAGTCATTATTGTGAATAATCTCACCATCGCCATCCTCGTTTTTAAGTATATATCCGTCATTGTAAAGATCATCATCATCATCAAGGTCGTCAGTTTTCAATATGGTTTGTCTTTATTGTCAATGGTAATCTCACGAATGCGATGCTCTTTTTCAGTACATCTCATTGTAAACATCATCACCATCATCAAGATCATCAGTTTAACGATATGGGTTGTCATCAATGTCTGTATTAATCTCACCAGTGCGGTTATTTATCATTGTAAACATCATTACCATTATCAAGATCATCAGTTTTGAACATGGGTTGTCATTATTGTCAATATCAATCTTACCAAAACGATCCTCTTTTTTTTCAGTATATCTGTCATTGTAAATACTATTACCATTTCAAGTTAATCAGTGTTCAATATGGGCTGTCATTATTGTCAATATTAATCTCACCAATCTGATCCTCTTCTTTCTGTATAACTATCATTGTAAAAATCATTATCATTATCAAGATCATCAGTTTTCAATATAGGTTGTTATTCTCCATATTAATCTCAACTATGTGATCCTCATTTTCTGTAGTGTACATTTATCATTGTAAACACTATTATCATTATCAAGATCATCAGTTTTCACTATGGGTTATCATTATTGTCAGTATCAATTTCACTTATGTGATCCTCATTTTTGTAGTATATCTCCCATTGTAAACTTCATTATCATGATCAAGATTATCAGTTTTTGAGATCAGCAACAGTTAACACTGAGTGGTGACTCCTTTGGTTAAAATAGATACACAAGTACAAGTATATGAGTGCAGCATATACACGTATATACGCGGAAAAGAACAACCACATATGCACATGACCTGATGTACCAAACGAATTCAAGGTGAAACTTACAGCCGCTCGTCGCAGAAGTCCTCATCAAAACCATTGACACAGTCCGCCTGTCCATCACACAGCGAGGCCTTTGAAACACACTGAACACAGACAGACACACGCACATCAGCAGATTAACTCTTTCACAACAAACAACTGCAAACAGACAGACACACGCACATCAGCAGATTAACTCTTACACAACAAATAACTGCAAACAGGCAGACACACGCACATCAGCAGATTAACTCTTTCACAACAAAGAACTGCAAACAGAGAGACACATGCACATCAGTAGAGTAACTCTTTCACAACAAACATCTGCAAACGGAAAGACACTTGCACACCAGCAGATTAATTCTTTCACAACAAACATCTGAAAACAAGAGACATTTGCGCATCAGCAGAATAACTATTTCACAACGAACATCCGCAAACAGAGAGATACATCAACATCAGCAGATTAACTCTTTCATAACAAACAACTGCAAACACAAAGACACTTGCACATCAGCAGATTAACTCTTTCACAACAAACAGTTGCAAACAGAGATATACATCCACATCAGTAGAGTAACTCCTTCCCAACAAACAATTGCAAACAGAAAGACACTTATACATCAGCAGATTAACTCTTTCCCAACATACAAGTGAGTGGCGCAGGCAGTGCCTTACTGACACTGTAGACATCCAAATGAAGGCAACTTATTTTTTGTAGACGCACTGTTTTAGCACCTTTTGCATTTGATTTCCAGACCTTTACTAAAACTTGAAATTTTTTATACTGCCGTTCACTGAGCTATTCCAGCCCCCTGGAATGGTTACCAGACTCTCTGCTGCAGAAAGCAACACCTTCAGATGGAAATCGTAAGACTTAGTCTGGAAACGGCTCTGCAAGCTTCCAGCCAGCCACCTCAGAAAGAACATGGACTTCCCCAGTCAGAGTAAAGTGATTCCCTCCCTGCCAACAGACAAAACTCCTCTCACCCACACAGCTACACACTCCGGTTTGTGGACAACGTGTTCTTCACGTTCTCTGGCCAGCAAGACGTGAAACTGATCCCTCATTGCAATGATCGGTGTTATTCACGAACAGAGCTCTAGCTGCGCGCCCACGGACACGCGAGACGAGAATTGTCACCAGAGTGGGGAGGAGTGAAGACTCGTTAGTGTATCTCAGACTGGCTGGAATGCTACAGAAGAGAGCGGCACAGTGTATCAGATTCCTAAATGGTAAGCTCTGGTTGTGTGCTGTGAAGACAATTCTATGAATCTGTTTGTAGTGTTTACCCAGGTATGTCAATCAACTGTTTAACTTCCCTTTCTGCCTTCTTTCAAGCAAAGATCTATTTTCGTTACATTCAACGTCATTCTGAAAATTTGGAGGAAAAAAAAAAAAAAAAAACTAGCAGCCAAACTGGACAATGTAACATGAAAATAACAATAAAAAAAAAAAAAGACAATAGCAAATGAAGTCATCGTTTGCATGGTGCGCAGAGAGAAAGAGAAAGAGGGAGAGAGAGAAAGAGAGAGAAGAGAGAGAGAGAGAGAGAGAGAGAGAGAGAGAGAGAGAGAGAGAGAGAGAGAACGTACACACACACACACACACACACACACACACACACACACACACACACCACACACACACACACACACACCATTCCTGCAAGAGATGAAATGAAACCCAACGACAGAGAAGTAGACAAAGGTGCAAAGTTACCTGTCCAGAAGTACCGCAGCTCATGGAGCCGTCACCACGGCAGCCAGAAAAGCGACAGAAAGACTCGTCACTCTGATCCTGGCAGTGGAAGCGATGGTCGCACACACCATGGTGTAGGACACGTACTGCACGTTGTCTTTGCAGAGGAAAGAGGCAGGGTAGCTTTGCCCTCTTAACACGGAGCACCTGCTGTGGACAGGAAACCCCAACCTAACGCACTAGTTTCACTTACGTCATAGCTCTCTGCCCAGCAAGAACTGCTGACGTCACACGCCAGGAACCCGTGCGTCACGTGCTTTTAAGGGGCACTCAGAAAAAGTGGATCTCCAGCTCAGGTTTTGAGACGGGAGTGAGGGAGGGCGATACCTGCAAGAGACTGACTGTTGTTTTGGCTGGCAGTGTGTGTGTGTGTGGGGGGGGGGGGGGGGGGGCGATACCTGCAAGAGACTGTTGTTTTTGGCTGGCAGTGTGTGCGGGGGTGGGGGTGGGGGCAGGGGAAGCGATACTTGCAAGAGAGTGACTGTTGTTTTGGTTGGCAGTGGGGGGAGGGGGGGGGGGGATGCGGGCGATACCTGCATAGGTTGGCAGTGGGGGCGGGTGGGGGGGAGGCGATACCTGCAAGAGACTGACTGTTGTTTGAGCTGGCAGTGTGGGAGGCGATACCTGCGAGAGACTGACTGTTGTTTTGGCTGGCAGTGTGTGTGTGTGTGTGTGGGGGGGGGGGGGGGGGGGGCGATACCTGCAAGAGAGTGACTGTTGTTTGGGGATACCTGCAAGAGAGTGACTGTTGTTTGGGCTGGCAGTGGGGGGGGGGGGGGGGGGGGGGGGGGGGGGTGGGGGGTGTGGCGATGGGGGGGGGGCTGGCAGTGGGTGTGTGGGGTGGCAGAGGGGGGGGACTGGGGGGGGGGGGTGGGGGGGGGAGGGGGGGGCGATACCTGAGAGTGACGTGTTGTTTGGGCTGGCAGTGTGGGAGGGCGATACCTGCAAGAGACTGACTGTTGTTTTGGCTGGCAAGAAATCAGTGGGAGTGACGGGCACTGAGGAAGTGCCCTGTTTTCTAGGCTACACTGGTGAACATGAAAAACGTTGGTTTCAAAGTGTGGCGACTGCTGGCGGAATTTGAAGCTGCCGGTTAACATGAACACACAAATTATAAGACCAAGCACGACGCGTTTTGACCTCTTAGGTCTTCTTCATGCAAGATAAACAACATTCAGGACAATGAAAACGAAGAATGAGCAATCACTTATCTTCTCAAATTCGGCGCAAGATGGGCGTTGGATGTTGTTTACCTTGCCTGAAGAAGACCTAAGAGGTCAAAACGCGTCATGTTTGGTCTTGTGATCTGTTTGTCCCTGTTATTTGGCGGATGTGTATTAAATTCCTTCTAAAATCTGTGAAAAACATTGTTGACTTTTTGTTCAGGCGTACAATGTAAACATATGACAGACTTCGTCAAGCTGGCGGTAAAACTGAAGTGATCGTGGTGAGAAAAGGGGACGCCAAGAGATTTCTCTGATAAACTCTGAAAACGGTCCACTCCTCTTCTGACGGATCCATTGAATTGGTTTTGACACCACCTTAACGAAGTCTGTCATGTCACTGCCAATAGTCATTATATAGTGGCATCTGGCAGGCAGCAGTTATGTCCCTTGACGTTTTAAAGAAATGCCCTGTGCGTGCCGGCACCCAACTTGAACACAGCGCAGGTTTCACAAGGTGGTGCAGGATTGATGCCAACTGGTTGCTTTGGCAGTTGAGAACAGTATTACTCTGAGTCCCACTCGCACCTTCGAGTGTATCTTTTTTCTGTTCTGTTCTTTTCTCTATTCTTTTCTCGTATTCATTTCCATGATCGTAGCTGAAGGGTTTGTTGGCGCACGACTTACACTGCGGTTTAGGGACATGAAGCAGTCAGTGGTCATGAATGGCGTGGTGCAGGCAGCTCGGTGTCTTCTTGTACGTGGTGTTCCTCAAGGCTGTGTGTCGGGTTCTGTACTCACAGCTGAAATGTGAGAGTTCCTCTGTGACGTGACTCCTGCTGATCAAAGCATTTTCCCCTACTTTGCAGTTGAGGAAAAGATCTCTCTCTCTCTCTCTCTCTCTCTCTCTCTCTCTCTCTCTCTCTCTCTCTCTCTCTCTCTCTCTCTCTCTCTCCTGGAAATTCATTTAGTTCCACTCATTGCAATCTAAGAAGAAAAAAAAAAGCATAAGGTTTAAGCTACCAGATTTTTTTTAACTGAAGTAATGGCTATTAGCACCACACCTGGTCTCAAGATCGTTTACACCAACCCACCATGCTGAGTTTAACCCACCAGTCAAATATGTGGGGAATAGCATAAAGCAAACTCTCTCTTTCTTTGCCAAACAAATGTGCATCTGTCAAATACTGTCTATTCAGAGTGAGACCTACCGCTTCCTTCATGTTCTATTTTTCAGACTACTGTGATGTCGGCGAAATGACTTTGTTCATGTGCTGGTAGGACTCCTTCAGAACAATGTACATGGTCAAAGACAGCTCAGAACAATGTAGCATGACCTGCTTCAGTGACCTGCTTGGTTTCTCACAGGTCAGAACAGCACGTGACACAGTTCTGTTGACAGACCTCCACTGGATCAGTGAAACACCACAGCCAGTGCCAGACTGTGACTGTCTTTTTCATGCAGCACCGCCACAGCCTTTTCTCTGCTTCTCAGATTCGGTGCCAACGGTCTGATCCCCTGACGCATGGCAAGAAGTGCCTTTTCCTATATTTTGTTTTGAAACAAATTTTTGATTATTGCGTCTGCATAAATTTACTCGTATTTCACCGATATATTCATAAACATTTTCAACTGTCTCATAGTGATTGATGAACGTGTCAAGAACGTGCTTGCAAAGGGAAAGATATAGTTGACTCTGTGCACAATACTACGACTTAAAGTTAGTATTTGCCTTATGAATTAGATCTGAGGCAAAACACCAAATGACGCTTCTTTGTAAGCTTGTACAGATAGCCGAATATTTAGTTTTTAGTATAAAATAAAACTATTCAATACTTTAATCAACAGCGATTGTAAACATGACCGTTTCTCCCACAAATCAAGGTAGAAGTGGCATTCTTATTTGATTGAATAAATATTTGAAAAGTTACATCATAAAGGTTCTCAAAGTCACTACACTCTCATTTTCCCAGATCTTAGAACCTAGATATAAACAAAATAAGTCAAATAACAACTTACGTGCACCAAATTAAACTCGTTCTTTAGAATAAAGGTTGACAAACAGCTAATTTGATACAGTTTTTCAGTCATCATCAAGCACAGACACACGCACACACACACACACACACACACACACACACACACACACACACACACACACACACACACACACACATGCACGCACGCACGCACTCACGCAGAGACAGACAGACAGACGGACGGACAGGCAGACAGACAGATAGACAACCACATGGACAGGCCGACGGGCAGGTAGATAAAGAGACTGCACCTCCAAGAATCCTCCCCAGGTAGAGGAAGCTCGCACAGATAGTGCATCCGCATGGCAAAATCACAATACCACATGGCCACGAACTGCACGTGTGATAGATGGAAACCTGCCAGGAGCATCGTGTTGTACTCTGGGGTGGACAAGTACCCGCAGGTTGGCGGGTGCTGCTTCAGCGACGTCACGGAGTAGTAGGCAATGGCTTTGTCTTCCCATCGACACAGCCTGGAGTACCTGGGACCCACAGAGCTGCCTCAGATCAAAGACCTTCAGGTCTGGAACGCAGGAACATGACTGTTTTTCGTGGAGAGACAGACGTTCGGTACTAATTACTTTCTGAATCTTTCCTGACCCCTGCTGCTGCTGCTCCAGCTGCTGCTGCTGCTGCTGCTGCTGCTATCTACGACAATATTTTGAGCCTTGTGTTCATTGCTGACATGCCATGACCTATGTCATGCTCTTTTGTATGATTGTTTGGTCTGTTCTGGATCTGAGATCTCTCTCTCTCTCTCTCTCTCTCTTAATCGGTGAATCTCTCTCTCTCTCTCTCTCTCTCTCTCTCTCTCTCTCTCTCTCTCTCTCTCTCTCTCTCTCTCTCATCGCAACGCATTGTGAAAATCATGGTGAATACACGTTAAAAAAAAAAGAAGATTCACTCATATTCAAGCTTTCGCCCAGAATGTCTAATGCTTACTGTCAAGAGACACAGGATGTTGATAAGAAAGACGATGATGGATGACATGTTAGTGACAGCGTTTGAACCAAAAGGGGTTCGTAATAATCATGTTAGAATGTTCCTTTTATTATTATTTTTGTAATGGTTAAATTTATGTTACTGAAGGCATACGTAATTACCCAAGGATCAGATTTGTAATTATAGCATCATCAATTTCCAGCTGGAAGACAACTATCGTGGGATGTGCTGGAGCAAGTGTTAAGATTTATTTTCTCTCTAATGTTGCAGGTTGTAATAGACCTCAACCACAACGTACGACCCCCACCCTCCCCCTCCCCTTACCGTGCAAAGTCAGAGCATAAGATTCGTCAGTACCCGTTTAAAGTTTGACCAAATAGTCTTAAACAGAAGTAAAAGTGAGCATACATGAGAGGCAGATTCTTGGATGCTGATTTTAAACCAATGAAAACATGAAGAGGTCGCTTCTTCTTCACCAGGTTCGTGACGTCACTCCACTCACGGAATGTGTTCAAACTGGCCAGGTGCCCGCCAAGATCAGAGCACCGCTGGTTCGCCTTTCGGAACAATGGGGAGACCAATTGTTAAGGCATGTGAAACGTGTTCTTTGCAATTATATTTATTTATATTATATTATATTATATTATATTATATTATATATTATATTATATTATATTATATTATATTATATTATATTATATCATATCATAGCATATCATATCATATCATGTTATGCTATGTTATGTTATGTTATGTTATGTTATGTTATATATATTATATATATATATATTATATTATATTATATTATATTATATTATATTATATTATATTTGACTGCACGATACGTTACTGCGTGGATCTCTCTCTCTCTCTCTCTCTCTCTCTCTCTCTCTCTCTCTCTCTGCCTGTCTCTCTCTCTCTCTCTGTCTCTCTCTTATCTGTCTTTCTCTCTCTTATCTCTGTCTCTCTATGTCCCTGTCTCTCCTTATATATCGGTCTCTGTCTGTGTCTCTGTCTGTCTGTCTGTCTGTCTGTCTGTCTGTCTCTCTCTCTCTCTCTCTCTCTCTCTCTCTCTCTCTGTCTCTCTCTCTCTCTCTCTCTCTGCATGCACGAACGCACAGGTACATATTATACACACAGCACACACATAAAGGCCAAACACAACATAAATACACAGCACATACACGCTATCAGATTCATTTCATCATTGCAATCTTCTGGCGAGTGCTGATGAAGTTTGATGACGTCATACAGGAATGAGTTTATAAAGTCTTTGACGTCAGGTAGTTTTCCTTTCTGCTAGTTTTCTTTTTTCTTTTCGTGCCTGCATTTGATATTAATTCTGTTTTTTGTTCAATGCATCTTTCTTATGCAAGGCTATTTGAAGCTTTTCTTCTATGCATAGATTGCATTGTCCACTCTCTCTTCTATCAGTGTTGGATTTTCTCAGGATCTCCCATGTGATGGAGTAGTCAATGGTCTTTCTTTTTAGTTGCCAAATATACTTCGAAAGCTCAGTGTCATTACAATATTTTTCATTCTTGAATGATTTTGTGTGGTTTCTGAATCTTTCTTTAAACTGTCCACCAGAAAGTCCGATGTACGATTTCTGTGTGGTGCCGTGTTTTACTGTTGCTTTGTAAACCACAGCTGTAGCTAAGCATTTCCCGTTCAGTGGGCATTCTTCTCGGTTCTTGCAGTTACAGCTTTTCTCTTTATTTTCTTTCATCTTCTTTATGATTTTTGTGTTGTGTGACCTGATTATTGCTTTCATGTTTTTCATGCAACAATAGCTGATTTTTAGCGTATTTCTGTTGAAGATGTTGTGAAGTTTGCTTTGTGGTGGGAAGTGTTTGTCGATGAGAGTAGGAATTTTCGTCCAACATTCGTCTTTACGTTGGCACTGAATGGTGGGTTAAAAACCAGATAACATTTCTTGATCTGTTCCTTCTTTTCTTCTTTCTGTTGATGCGTTGTAGGTTTTTGAGTAGGTGACTTTTTTGCTGTGTAGCCACTGTTTTTGAGGGCTTCATTGTACATGGGTGCTGCTTTTTCAAAACACGTTTTCATTTGCTGACAGTGTTGACAATCGTTTCTCGACTGCATTTGGTATATGTGCAATAATTTGTGGTGGGTGGTTTGACTTCACATTTATGTACAGGGGTTTGTCATTTGGTTTTCTGTATGGCTCATATGTTTCTTTATTTAGGTCTAAAGTTATGTCAAGATAGTCCACTACCTTCAGGTTGGTCTGCACTGTGATTTTGAGTCCTAGCTCTTTGAAGACTCTGATTAGATCTTTCCTTGTTTTGTCAGCTTCTCTGGCTGTTCCTGTTATAGCCGCCAAGCCGTCATCCCTGTACAGGCCGATGCTGTTTGCGTTTATTTTCTTCTTTAGCTGTTCCAAGGCATACAGGCCCACCAATTCACAGATTTCCGCGCCATCATATGCACCCATGGAAACGTCAAATTCTCTTTTGGCTTCTCTTTTTCCCATGCATTGCTTTGGTGGTCAAAAAGTAGTGTGCGTCTTGCGTGCATGATGGTTTTGCATTCTATGTTTGAAATGTTCGTGAATGATTTTGCCCAGTCTATACATCGGCATAGGAGCTCCTGTGTTATAGATGGGTAAAATTCCACAATATCAAATACGAGGAATGACAAAGAGTGTTTGTTTTTCAGGTTTTCAAACCAATGAATTACATCGTTTGTACTTGTCCACTGGTTTGTTGCTGTTGCTGTGTTCGTATCTCTGCATTGATCCTATCCAGCATTTTTTTGCTTACTTTACCCAGTTCTGACTTGGTGGGGTTGATCAATCTTTTTTTAGGGTTGTTCATAAAATTGTCCTTATGGTCCTTCAGGGTTATGAATGCGGTTCTTTGAGGTGTTTCACCAATTCTTTCACTAATCTTGAGTTTTTCAGCGATCACTTGGAATTCACTGCTGATCTCATTTGACACCACCTTATCCGCCTTCCTATAGTTCCGGGTGAAAATGCTGTTTGTCAGCAATTTCTCATATTCTTTATTCTTTGGCTCCAGTGCATATATATTGATTGTTTTGAAGCATGGACTAGCGAGAGTGACAATAATGAACAAGGTGAAAAGAACTTCGGACTCAAGTCTAAACGAACGCCACCAGTGATCAATGAGCTGGTAAGCTTTGAAAAAGACATGATGAACATAGTTGATGAAATCCAATTCAGAAAGGTAAGCAACACCTTCCAAACAGAACTCAGACAAGATATCAAAAAAATAAATAGTTCAAACAAAATTCTAGTCCATGCAGACAAAACAAGAAATATATATGCACTGGAGCCAAAAGAATATGAGAAATTGCTGACAAACAGCATCACCCAGAACTATAGGAAGGCGGATAAGGTGGTGTCAAATGAGATCAGCAGTGAATTCCAAGTGATCGCTGAAAAACTCAAGATTAGTGAAAGAATTGAGAAAACACCTCAAAGAACCGCATTCATAACCCTGAAGGACCATAAGGACAATTTTAAGAACAACCCTAAAACAAGATTGATCAACCCCACCAAGTCAGAACTGGTAAAGTAAGCAAAAAAAATGCTGGATAGGATCAATGCAGAGATACGAACAGCAACAGCAACAAACCAGTGGACAAGTACAAACGATGTAATTCATTGGTTTGAAAACCTGAAAAACAAACACTCCTTGTCATTCCTCGTATTTGATATTGTGGAATTTTACCCATCTAACACAGGAGCTCCTATGCCGATGTATAGACTGGGCAAAATCATTCACGAACATTTCAAACATAGAATGCAAAACCATCATGCACGCAAGACGCACACTACTTTTTGACCACCAAAGCAATGCATGGGTGAAAAGAGAAGCCAAAAGAGAATTTGACGTTTCCATGGGTGCATATGATGGCGCGGAAAATCTGTGAATTGGTGGGCCTGTATGCCTTGGAACAGCTAAAGAAGAAAATAAACGCAAACAGCATCGGCCTGTACAGGGATGACGGCTTGGCGGCTATAACAGGAACAGCCAGAGAAGCTGACAAAACAAGGAAAGATCTATCTATCAGAGTCTTCAAAGAGCTAGGACTCAAAATCACAGTGCAGACCAACCTGAAGGTAGTGGACTATCTTGACATAACTTAGACCTAAATAAAGAAACATATGAGCCATACAGAAAACCAAATGACAAACCCCTGTACATAAATGTGAAGTCAAACCACCCACCACAAATTATTGCACATATACCAAATGCAGTCGAGAAACGATTGTCAACACTGTCAGCAAATGAAAACGTGTTTGAAAAAAAGCAGCACCCATGTACAATGAAGCCCTCAAAAACAGTGGCTACAGCAAAAAAGTCACCTACTCAAAACCTACAACGCATCAACAGAAAGATCAAAAAAAAAGAGGAACAGATCAAGAAATGTTATCTGGTTTAACCCACCATTCAGTGCCAACGTAAAGACGAATGTTGGACGAAAAATTCCTATATCTCATCGACAAACACTTCCCACCACAAAGCAAACTTCACAACATCTTCAACAGAAATACGCTAAAAATCAGCTATTGTTGCATGAAAAACATGAAAGCAATAATCAGGTCACACAACACAAAAATCATAAAGAAGATGAAAGAAAAAAATAAAGAGAAAAGCTGTAACTGCAAGAACCGAGAAGAATGCCCACTGAACGGGAAATGCTTAGCTACAGCTGTGGTTTACAAAGCAACAGTAAAACACGGCACCACAAGAAAATCGTACATCGGACTTTCTGGTGGACAGTTTAAAGAAAGATTCAGAAACCACACAAAATCATTCAAGAATGAAAAATATTGTAATGACACTGAGCTTTCGAAGTATATTTGGCAACTAAAAAGAAAGACCATTGACTACTCCATCACATGGGAGATCCTGAGAAAATCCAACACTGATAGAAGAGAGAGTGGACAATGCAATCTATGCATAGAAGAAAAGCTTCAAATAGCCTTGCATAAGAAAGATGCATTGAACAAAAAAACAACAATTAATATCAAAATGCAGGCACGAAAAGAAAAAAAGAAAGACTTTATAAACTCATTCCTGTATGACGTCATTTAACTTCATCAGCACTCGCCCGGGTAATGTCTGGTGGAATGAGACTTGTCAAGAGGCTAAAGAAGAGAAACAGAATAAAATAAAAGAATATAATAGAGGAAAAAGATCCTAAGGAAAAAGTTAAAAAGCTTCTTGAGAAGAAAAGAGCAAAAAACGCACAAAACAAAAGTAAATGCACAAGCAAAGCGGCAATACTGGTCTTCATTTTGTGAGAATGAGGTGTCAAATTTTAAAGATATGCAAAAAGCTTGGACACATTTAAAAACAATGAAAAATGGGGGTTAACCTACCTCAGTGCCCTATCACATTAAACAATGCAGAGTTTCCATCAAATTTTGATAAAGCTGAAGCTTTTGTTGATCTGTTTGCAAGAAACAGTAGCATAGAAAACTTAACAACTAAAGAACACCGTGAAAATGAAGAAAAGAAAAATATTTATAATAGTCCACAGCCAGTAGAAGATCATTGTTTGAATACCTCAATAAACATATTGCAGGAAGTCAAAGAATGTATTATGAATTGAATAAAAAATAAATCAGCGGGCCTAGACGGCATTTCTAATGAAATGTTAAGTCATCTTCCACAAAATATGATACAGTTTTTTGCATTCGTTTTTTCAAAAATGTTGGATAGATGGTAACATGCCTCAAATTTGGAAGCATTCTATTATTGTTCCAATTCACAAAAAGGGGAAACCACTGAGAGATATACATAGTTATCGACCTATTGCATTAATCAAAATACATGTAAATGATGGAAAAGATTGCTTTAAAAAGACTTGTTCATCATTGTAATAAACATACAATTATACCAATCAACCAAGCTGCATTTCAGACAGGCAGATCATCAATAGAACATTTGGTCAAACTCACAACGCATGTAAAGCATCAGTTTGCACGTCGTAAAAACGTACTTGCAACGTTTTTTGATATACGAAAAGCCTATGAACAAGTATGGCACAAGCGGCTTTTGCTTAAATTAAAGAATATTGGTATTAATGGAAACATGTACAAATATATTCAATGTTTTCTGCATCGCAGACATATTCCAAACAAGAGTAGGAAATACATATTCTAACCCAAGACATTTACAAATGGGCTTACCCCAAGGATCGGTAATTTCTCCAATTTTGTTTAATATTTTGATTTCTGATCTACCCAAAGGTCTTTCTAAAGATACAGAGTTAGCTCAATTTGCTGACGATATATGTCTATGGAGTAAACTAACGATGAAAAGAAATACTCCGTTAAGATCACTGAACTATATTAAAATTAAATACCAACACGAGCTAAAGAAAATCAGTACATTTTTACATGAAAATGGACTATCTCTTTCACCAGAAAAAAAAAACGAATTTGATGCTTTTTAATTCTGGAAATGATCCAAATAAACTTCCAGTTTTCACCTTAGACGGCACTCTTTTTAAACTACGTTAAAAGCGTTAAATTCTTGGGTGTAATCCTTAGTAGTAAACTAACATGGAATACTCATATTGACCATATTTTAATAAAGCAAGAAAAAGTTTGAATTTCCTTTAAATTGTCAGTAAACAATCTTGGGGGCAAGACACTAAAAGTTTAACTGTTTTAGCAGCAGCCCTGGTACGCTCAAGACTTACATATGCTCAGGAAGTATTTTTTAATGCACCTAAATATCTTTTAATAAACTTCAGAGCACTGATTGCAAAGCCTTCAAAATCGCCCTTGGGGTTCCCACACACACGTCAAACTTAGGGACATACAACGAAGTGGGAGTTCTACCTCTATCTGAAATTAGAAAAGCTTCTACTTTAAAATTCATCTTAAAAAGTTTCTCACAAAAAAATTTTTTGCTCAGAAGAGGTATGTTTAGATTCGGAAAAGGATTTTGGAAAACGTGTGCACAACATATACAATCCACAAAATCTATTTATTCATTTTCCTCAGATCTTCTAAAAGATACAAAAATAGATAAAAATGATATCGCCGGTAAAACCAACGTTTTCACCCATTCCAAAATGGGTACAATCAAAAGCTTCCTTTGACATTGATTACAATGATTTAACTAAAAAGGATTCTCCCCCAACATTTTTGAGAAATTTTGTCTACTCTCACTTAGAAAATAAGTACAACATCACTTAAAAAAATATTCACAGATGGCTCAGTATTAGATGATAATAGCACGGGAGCAGCTTTCATAATCCCTAGCTTAAAAATAGAAAAGTTATTTTATCTTGATAAAAGTCTGTCTATATATAGCGCAGAATTACTTGCTATACTCAAATCATTGGATTTCATTTTGAATTTCCCCATAATAAATAACAGCCAAATCGTAATATGTGCTGATTCAAAAGCAGCATTGAATGGTATTAAGTCTTCTAATTCATGTGTACGATTAGACATGATAACTGAAATCAATCATATAGTACACTTTCTTTCCCAAAAAGGCATTAATATTACTTTTTGTTGGGTGCCTTCTCATTTTGGTATATCAGCAAATGAACAAGTAGACAAAGTTGCAAAAAAGGCAGCTCAAAACCTTAGCGGCACAATAACAATAAAAGTTCGCTTAGATCTGGCAGAATGTTTCTCTCTATCATAAATAAAACATCTCGTGATAATGCAACAAAAAACACTGAGGAACTCGGACATATATTATTATAACAATTGCATCAAATGTAATGACAAAAGCAATGGATAACATCATACAAAAGATTTATTTTCTCATCCAGGGAGATTGAAAGTCTGATCCATAGGCTTCGTTTAAAACTCGTTTAAAACAAAATACTGCAAAGATATTAAATGTATGTGTGGAGATTCTATAAGTGTCAATCATTTACTGATTCATTGTCCCAAAACAAAAGAGCTTTTTGATACATCAGGTATTGAGGGTTTTGTTGATGGATCGACTCCTTTATCACTATCTAGTATATAAAACAATTTGCTACTCTTGAATCTGTTTCCAAATGTTTATTAGGCTGTTCACTTAATATTTATCTTTAGCAGTTGTGATTGTTACCGTTACAATTCTAGTTTAAAGTTCTGATGAATAGGATGGGGTGGGGGGGTTATGATTACATTCCTTACGAACTACTTTAAAACTTACACTCCCTTACCCTGAAAAAAATGCATCTATCTCATTCCTTACATCAAGTTCACTCTACACTATAATATCGTCTGAATCACTTTTAGTGGAAGGACGTTAAACTGAAGAACAACAACAACACACACACACACACACACACGCACACACACACACACACACACACACACACACACACACACACTAAACATAGCATAAATACATAGCACATACACGCTATCAGATTCATTTCATCACGAAAACAGTAACGCGCGCGCGCGCGCACACACACACACACACACACACACACACACACACACACACACACACACACACACACACACATCACCACCACCACCACCACCACCACCTCAACAACAACAATAACAGCAACAACAACAAGAACACACACACAACACTACACAATACAACACTACGCTACGCTACGCTACACTACACTACACTACACTGCACTACACTACACTACACTACACTACACTACACTACACTACACTACACTACACACACTACACTACACTACACATTCCATTGACTACGTTACACTACACTACAAGACACGACACAACACAGAGACACTACACTACACTACACTACACTACACTACACTACACTACACTACACTGCGCTACAGCAAAGACAGGAAGGGGGAAAGAATCCACACTCACCTGATTCCAACTGACCATGTGGTGTGGACTCCGTAACACGTAGCACGCGTCCTTGACCTTGAACCCGCCTGGGTGACACTGGAGGTAACCACACCCCCTCATCATCCTCCTCCCCCCGACACTGCACGTGCAAATCGCAGTGCAGGTGAGGTTTGAACCCTGGCCACGCGGCTCCCGTGCAGTTCCACACACCGTGGGCATCCGAGCTGGGAAAGGAGGCTTGCTGCGAGCAAACGGGCAAGGAAATATAGCAGGCACCGCCTTTGGCCCCAGTCACGCTTCATTTGATCACGTTTTTGCCCTGTCACGTGTCACCCAGTCACGTGTCACCCAGTCACGTTTTACCCAATCACGTTTTACCAATCACGTTTTACTCAGTCACGTTTTACCCCCTGTCACGTTTTGCCCTATAACGTTTTACCCTGTGACGTTTTTGCTCCATCACGTTTGGTCAATTACGTTTTACCCAGTAACGTTTGGCTCAATTACATTTTATTCAATCACGT
The DNA here is from genome assembly GCA_016801955.1 of Conus betulinus. NCBI lineage: Eukaryota > Metazoa > Mollusca > Gastropoda > Neogastropoda > Conidae > Conus > Conus betulinus. The sequence goes on along the minus strand of JADBJO010000982.1, from coordinate 428,112 downwards.
TTTACCCAGTCACGATTTACCTCATGACGTTTTGCCCAATTGCGTTTTACCCAGTCAAGTTTTGCTCAGTCAAGTTTTGCTCGGTCAAGTTTTGCCGTCACGTTTTACCCGATTGCGTTTTGCTCAGTCACGCTTTGCTCAATCATGTTTTGCCCAATCACGTTCTGCCTTTTCACGTTTTGCTCAGTTACGTTTAGCTCAATTACATTTAACCCAAATACGTTTTACCCAGTCACGTTTTACCCAGCCACGTTTTATGCAGTTACGTTTTAACCAGTAACGTTTAAATCCAGTTACGTTTTAACCAGTAACGTTTAAATCCAGTTACGTTTTACCCAGTCACGTTTTACCCAGCCACGTTTTATGCAGTTACGTTTTAACCAGTAGTAACGTTTAAATCCAGTTACGTTTTAACCAGTAACGTTTAAATCCAGTTACGTTTTACCCAGTCACGTTTTACCCAGCCACGTTTTACCCAGCCACGTTTTACCCAGTCACGTTTTACCCAGTCACGTTTTACCCAGTCACGTTTTGCCCAGTCACGTTTTGCCCAGTCACGTTTTACTCAGTCACGTTTTACGCAGTCACGTTTTACTCAGTCACGTTTTACGCAGTCACGTTTTACTCAGTCACGTTTTACGCAGTCACGTTTTACGCAGTCACGTATTGCTGAATTACAATTTACCCAGTCACGTTTTACCCCGTCACGTTTTGTTTAATTACATTTTACCCAATCACGTTTTACCAGTAACGTTTTATCCATCTACGTTTTGCTCAATTTGATTTTACCCAATCACGGTTTGTCTAATCACGGTTTGCCCAGTGCGTCTTTATTCCAACACATCTGTTACGTTTTGCCCTAAATCAGGTATAATCAAGCTGAACTTGATGATTGGTGTGAAAGATAAGAAAACGAGTGTTTCTACAATACACACACACACACACACACACACACACACACACACACACACACACACACACACACACACACACACACACACGCACACGCACGCACGCACACACACATACGCAAACACACACACATACACACACACACACACACACACACACACGCGCGCGCGCGCGCGCACACACACACATATAAACAAACAAACAAAAGCGCGCGTGCACATACGCGCGCGCGCGCGCACACACAAACACACACACACACACACACACACACACACACACACACACACATTCACACACACGTGCGCGCGCGCGCGCGCGCAAAGACACACATGCACACGCACGCTATATGCACGCGCACGCACACACACACACACACACACACACACACACACACACACACACACACACACACACACAATTACAGAGATGGGGGAGGGGGAATGGAGGCTTAACAAGGTGAATCACGAAACCCAATACATGAAAATGATTGAGGCAAGCCACTGAGACAGTGGATCATTCACCGTGCTTCGTCAGTCAGCCACTGAGTCGTATGCCGTGGGTCTTACAGACCCATGTCTAATAAAGAGGCACTATAATGGCATGCCCTCATTCGTATTTCATGGGTTTTAGAGACCCATAACTTATAAAGAGACAATTTAATAGCATGCCTCAACTCGTATTACATGGGTCTTACAGACCCATGCCACCCATACCTGACAAAGAGGCAGTTTGATACCATACCTCAACTCGTATTTCATGGGTCTTACAGACCCATATCAGATAAAATAGGCACTATCATGACATGCCCTCATTCGTATTTCATGGGTCTTACAGACCCATACCTGATAGACAGTGAAATAGCATGCTTCAACTCGTATTTCATGGGTCTTAGAGACCCATACCTGATAAAGAGGCACAATAATGACATGCCCTCATTCGTATTTCAGTGGGTCTTACAGACCCATACCTGATAAAGAGGCAGTTGAATGGCATGCCCCTACTCGTATTCCGCAGGTCTCATAGACCTAACCGGTTAAAGAACCTGGTCTCTGTTCACTTTCTTTCTGTTTAAAATTCATCTCGTCTCCCATACAAATCAGATAATGTCGCCAGAAGTCAGACAGGATGAATTACCCTCTCACTCATACACTACCATGGTTTTCTCCCCAGCATCTCAAATATTTGGGGAGAAGCGTGCTTCAGTATTGGGGTGAAAGGTCACGCCTGAAATTGTGAAAGCTTGCGGAAGTGAACGTCCGCCATTACGTCTGAGACCAAAGCACTGGGGAAAACGTGACGTGGCCGCCATGACATATCAGCCCTCCTGTGATTGTGGAACGCGTCACGTGGTATTATGACGTTGTGGTGTACATGGCCTGACCCTAGGATCGCGCTGTGTTGTAAGTCATCGTGTTGTAGAGTATGGGGTCATCGTGTTGTAGAGTTTGGGGTCATTGTGTTGTAGAGTTTGGGGTCATCGTGTTGTAGTTTCGGGTCATCGTGTTGTAGAGTTTTGGTTCATCGTGTTGTAGAGTTTGGGGTCATCGTGTTGTAGGGTTTTTGGGTCATCGTGTTGTAGCGTTTTGGGTCATCGTGCTGTAGGGTTTTGGGTCATCGTGTTGTAGTTTCGGGTCATCGTGTTGTAGAGTTTGGTTCATCGTGTTGTAGGGTTTGGGGTCATCGTGTTGTAGAGTTTTTGGGTCACTGTGTTGTAGAGTTTTGGGTCATCGTGTTTTAAAGTTTACGGTCTTCGTGTTTGAGAGTTTAGAGCCTTCGTGTTTTAGAGTTAACAGTCATCGTGTTGCAGAGTTTAGAGTCATCGTGTTGCAGGGTTTACAGTCATCGTATTGTAGAGTTTAGAGACATTGTTTTGCAGACTTTACAGTTATCATGTTTTAGAGAATAGAGTCATCGTGTAGTAGAGTTAGAGTCATCATGTTTTAGAGTTTTGGGTCATCATGTTGTAGAGTTTAGAGTCATCGTGTTTTATAATTTACGGTCGTCGTGTTTCAGAGTTTAACTGTATTGTCATTTAATGTTTTGAACTAAGGTGCATGGGTCTTGCCTTGCTTAACATTGTGCTGTGAGACATGGAGTTGTGTGTGCTTTTCCATTGTATAGTGTGACTTTTTCATCTTACATGTGAATTGTGTGACTTTTTAATCTCTTGCATGTTCCACTGTTATTCTATTGAGTGACG
>JADBJO010000982.1:405000-417500 GCA_016801955.1 Conus betulinus | reverse complement strand
GCACACCAAAACTTAATGCGCCAAGGTCTTGCTTCAGGAGTCGGCTATTTATAGCCTGAAGCAATTACATTGTTTTGAGAATTTGTGTGTGTGTGTGTGTGTGTGTGTGTGTGTGTGTGTGTGTGTGTGTGTGTGTGTGTGTTGATTTGATTCTCCTTATTTTCTTCCATATGGCCATCAAGGTACAAGCCAGGTGGTTCCAAGCAGACAGATAGATAAAATCAGAGGAATGGGACTATCTGGGCGCTTCAAGCTGGCGCAAAGATAGGGTCACGGGTGAGTGCAAAGGCCTGAAATGTGTGCCAACAAAGGGAAAGGTCATGTATTTGAAGATTGTTTGTGATTTCACCAGTGAAAATCCCCCAAAATGAGGGAGATAACTGGTGAAGAGCTGTTCTTTTGATCAATTGTCAGTTTAACATGAAATGGTGGCTCGCTCTTATGGCTGGCCTCAAAATGCTGACATGGACTGTGTAGTGCTTTAGAGCAAAATCACAAGTGTGGTGTGTAGCCTGCACTGGCTTCCATTCACCATGCAGTTGCTCACTAATGGAAATGATGGGACAGGTGCTTTTGAACTGGAAGACGTTAACCTTTTTTTTTTTTTTTTTTTTTTTTTGGCCCGTTCATCGAATATTTTACAACATGTCATGGCTGTGTACAGTGCGTGGAACGTCTCGTTTCTACTTAGGACACATTGCTGACCTACCCCGAGGTCTGACCAGCGCGTTGGCCTAATGCGTTGGCCTAATTACCTGGTCAGTAATAGCCATGAGACCCTCCTCTCTCACCTTGGTCCTTAAGTCATTCATCCTTCAGCTTTAAATCATGCTCAGTGTGGTCTCGAGATTTAGCGGATGTGGTGTAGCGTGTATGGAGTAGCCCACACGGAGTGACATCTCCTTGATGAAACTGGACCCGTTGCGATACACCGTTGTTACAATGTGGTTGCTGCCATAAACCATTATTACAATGTGTTTGTTGCCACGACCCATTATTTGAATGTAGTTGTTGCCACACACCATTATTACAATGTGGTTGTTGCCGTAAACCATTATTACAATGTAGTTGTTGCCAAAACCATTATTACAATGTGGTTGTTGCCATAAACCATTATTACAATGTGGTTGTTGCCATAAACCATTATTACAATGTGGTTGTTGCCATAAACCATTATGTTTGCTGCTACACCCCATTATTTGAATGTGGTTGTTGCCACACACCATTATTACAATGTGTTTGTTGCCACACACCATTATTACAATGTGGTTTCTCGCCACACACCATTGTTTGAATGTGGTTGTTGCCACACACCATTATTTGAATGATTGTTGCCACACACCATTATTACAATGTGGTTGTTGCCACACACCATTATTACAACGTGGTTGTTGCCACACACCATTATTACAACGTGTTTGTTGCCACACACCATTATTACAATGTGGTTCTTGCCACACACCATTATTACAACGTGGTTGTTGCCACACACCATTATTTGAATGATTGTTGCCACACACCATTATTACAATGGTTGTTGCCACACACCATTATTACAACGTGGTTGTTGCCACACACCATTATTACAAGTGGTTGTTGCCACACACCATTATTACAACGTGGTTGTTGCCACACACACCATTATTACAATGTAGTTGTTGCCATACACCATTATTACAATGTGGTTGTTGCCACACACCATTATTCAATGTGTTTGTTGCCACACACCATTATTACAATGTATTTTTAGATCCGTGGTCACAGACCTCCAAACAGGCGTTCGTTGGCTGGAAAATGGAATTTGTCTGATCGGACTTTAACACATTATTTGTTTGTTTGTTTGTTTTTCTTCCTTTTTTTTTCTCTTTTCCCGAAAAATAGACTCAAGGTAATATTTCTAACCGTTTCAATCTGTAAGAATATTCCACACCTGAGAGACGAGGAATCGAACGCACTTTCCCGCGGCCAGCTATTTCAAACGGCTCATGTCACCACTGGGGTAGTAGCGGGGAGGACAAGGGGAGTGTAGGGTGTCACGCTGAAACAGTACGTTCATTGTTGAGGCCGGCAACTCCCACAGCTTGCTTTCCCCCCGGGCCAATCAATGAACAGTATGTCTGTTAATTAATCCATGGCAGCTGCACGCGCCTCACGACATTGTACACGTCTTCAGGGAGGTCTGGGGGAAAAGCTAGGGGAGGGAAGCAGGCGGGGGGGGGGGGGGGGGGGGGGGAGGGGGGCGAGGGGGTGTGTGTGATTTATTTATTTATAGGTTCGTTTCTTCCTCCGTTCCTAGTTCACGAGTCGCAATATTTTCCTCTTTTTTTTTTTCCGTTTTTCTGATACATGTCTATGCACACATACACGCAGGTGCGCGCATATATATATATACATACATATATATATATATATGTATGTATATATATATATATGTGTGCGTGTGTGTGTGTGTGTGTGTGTGTGTGTGTGTGTGTGTGTGTGTGTGTGTGTGTGTGTGTGTGTGTGTGTGTGTGTGTGTGCGTGTGTGTGTGTGTGTGCGTGTGTGTGTGTGTGTGTGTGTGTGTGTGTGTGTGTGTGTGTGTGTGTGTGTGTGTGTGATGCTGAACAACGTAGTAGTGGGGGAAAAACAGTGCAGACTAACAATTTTTTTATTACATGAATGACTTGGCAAGGTTTATGTAATCAAAGATTTTCTTTAAAATGACATCAACGGTAGGTGGGGAGGAAAGGAGAAAGAATAGGAAAAAGAAAGAAAATGAGAACCTGGAAATTTCTGGGGAATTATATTATAAATGGTAAACCCTTTACTAGCAGCCTATGGGAACCACGGTAATCCATCTTGAAGAAAGACCCATTCATGTTGCCTAATCCGAGGCCTTTCGTCCGCTGCATCAGACTCCTCAGGGAGACACGGCTTATTGTGTCTGCGCTCCCTTAGCATCATGGAGATTATACCCCAGTCTATCATTCTGTGGTGCTCTCATCGCCGAGGGTGCTAAAAGAGAATCCAGCAGCACCCCACAGCAGCCAGATAAGGGGAGGGTAGAAATGGAAAACGAAAAGAAAGTGTGCTAAAGAAATAAATCTTTATAGGCAGGTACATTTAGATTGTTTTGAGATTTATTATTATTATTATTATTATGAATACTTATATAGCGCCTATCCTCTGCTAGAGACCAAGCTCTAAGCGCTTTACAATACACTCGTTCACACAACGGGCTGCCTACATGGGTAGTGCCGACTGAAGAGCTGCCAGCTGGCGCTTCTTTCATTCGTTTCCCGTGTCACCCAGTCAATATCGTTCAATATCGTTCATTCAATTTCCTTACTCCCTTCGTTCTTTCCATTTCTTACGCAGGGTGCATGCTATGTATAACATGCCATCCATACCAACGGCATAACTGACCTTCTCTTCCGAAAGTTTGTGATGGGATTTTACGTGTGTACAAGATGTTATGCGTGCGTTTACACACGGAACCTCGGTGTATAGTCTCATTCGAAGGAGTGTATGGGAAATGGAGTCAGAACCAATGTTAACTGTGAGGGAAAAAATCTCCCTGTGCCGAAACGGCCCTGTGGAGATTCGAACCCGCAACCCCCAGGGTTACCAAGATTGCGAGTCTGGCGCTCTACCACTTAGCTATTCCGGCCCTCCGTTTTTATGTGTCCGGGAGTTGATTTAACTTCTTTGTTCTCACGTGCCCATGAAGGTACACGCCAGGTGGTTCCCAGCAGACTGATCGAAATGACAGGAATGGGACTATTTGGGTGGAACCACCTGGCACAAGGATGGGGTCATGGGTGACTGGGAAGGCCTGAAATGTGACGTCAGCTAAGGGGAAGGTCATATATTTGAAGATCGTGAATGATGTCACCGATAGAAATCTTCCCCCCTCCCCTCCTCCCCCCCCCCCCCCCCCCCCCCCCCCCCCCCCCCCCCCCTTCCCCGACAAGAGAAATGATTGGTTGGGGATTGTTCTTTTGATCAATAATCAGTTCAACATCAAACACTGTCTCGAATGCACTACCATGGCCCCAAAGCACTACCATGGATTACAGAGTGATTTAAAGCAAAATCCCAATTGTGGCGTGTGTCCAATGTGTGCTTGGGCTGACTGCAGAAGACAGGGGAGATTACTGGAGTAAAAGACTCATCGTTGACGCGGTACTGTATGTCGTCTGGTATAGCAAGTAGCTCCCAGCATGCACTGGGTCATGGCCCTTGATCACTCCACCGTACTCTTTTTTCCTCTACACTAAGCAGTGTGACTCGTCCACTCAGACCAGACATGACTGAACGCTACTGGGGTGGCCTCAACAGCACAGCAGTCATGCTGGTCTGACACTGACGCTGATGCTGACACTGACCCGCCCCGTTGGGTCACTGTGGATGCTGTCTTCCTGTAGGAGCTGCAGAAGGTCAGCAGCCTGGTGCTTCAGTGTGTGTTGAGAAACTACACCCTGTCCTCAGCCGTCCCTGCTTGCCCTCCTAGTGTGTTCACAGACGACAAGACTGTAGACATGCACCCTTCAACATCAACCAGGGGACTTGTCGCCTGGCATTGTTAACAGACAGGGTCGGTCCCCAAAGTTACTTATTATCACATAGGCAGGGGGTCAGTCCCAAAAATCCACTTATTGCTAGATTTTTGTAATAGAGAGGTGGGTCCCCAAAGTCCACTTATCGCTAGACATCGCAATAGACAGAGTCGGTCCCCCAAAGTCCACTTATCGCTAGACATTGTAACAGACAGGGTGGTGGGTCCCCAAACAGTCTACTTATTATCGCTAGACATTGCCATAGGCAGGTCGGCCCGTCCCCAAAGTCCATTTAAGTCTACTTATCGCTAGACATTGCATTAGGCAGGGTCGGTCCCCAAAGTCCACTTATCGCTAGACATTGTAACAGACAGGGTGGGTCCCCAAAGTCTAGTCCCCAAAGTCCACTTCGGTCCGCAAAGTCCATTCGCTAGACATTGTAATAGACGGGTCCCCAATGTCCTAGACATTGCAAAGTCCAAAGTTTATCGCTAGACATTGTAATAAGACAGAATTGGTCCCCAAAGTCCACTTATCGCTAGACATTGTACAGACAGGGTGGGTCCCCAACGTCCACTGATCGCTAGACATTGTAACCCAGACAGGATCAGTCCCCAAAGTCCACTTATCGCGCTAGACATTGCAATAGACAGGTCGGTCCCCAAACTCCACTTATCGCTAGACATATTGTTAGACCTCATTTCACTAAAGAGAGTAGGTCCTCATAGTCCGTTTCTACTTCAGATGTAGAATCAAGGGCCAGACGATGAGGGGGGGAGGGGTCAGAGATCCCCAGAATCCTCCTCTCTCTCCACCCCCCCACCCCCCACCCCCACCCCCAACTCCCCTCTCTGGGTAAATTGCAGTTTTGTCACTTCAAGTCCCCCAGACTTCCTTTTAGAAATACCCCCCCCCCCCCCACCCGAGGTTTCATGCACACCCTCCCTTTCGAGGTTTCTGCATCCCCTCCCCCCCCCCCCCCCCCCCCCCCCCCCCCCCCCTTCCCTCCCTGACAAAAATGTCTTTTTTCTTTTGTACCAGATGTGAAAAACCGCCATTGTTTGTATGATAGCAGCCCAAAATGAAAACAGTCCTGAACAGTTGAGAGAATACCCAAACTTTGAAAGAGGAGCGACTGCTCTCCTCCCCCCCCCCCCCATCCCCCCTAACACACACCCCCCCCACCACTTTCTCCTTCTTCACCCCCCCCCCCCCCCCCTTCCTTCACAAAATGCTGGAAAATACCCTCTTCCCGCACTTCCCCTGCTTTTCCTGACTTTCGGACGTCCTCATCTTCCTGTGGAAGCCCCTCCTCTGCTATGACTGATTAGTGACTCATCACGCCGCCGCCAGGACAGACCAGCACCGACCTGAAGAGGACTGGACATGAACGACCAGCACCGACCTGAAGAGGACTGGACATGAACAGACCAGCACTGACCTGAAGAGGACTGGACATGGCAGACCAGCACCGACCTGAAGAGGACTGGACATGGCAGACCAGCACCGACCTGAAGAGGACTGGACATGACAGACCAGCACTGACCTGAAGAGGACTGGACATGGCAGACCAGCACTGACCTGAAGAGGACTGGACATGGCAGACCAGCACTGACCTGAAGAGGACTGGATATTCTGGAGTGCTCCCCGTCAGTAAGCCACCTGACCTTTTGTCTACATACTATTTACGACCTGGTCTTATTTCCACATTTTCTAACGACCTAATCTTTTATCCACATACTATTTACGACCTGATCTTTTTTTTCCACACGTTTTTGCGACCTAATCTTTTGTCCACATACTATTGCCACCTGTTTTTTTTCCACATACTATTGCCGCCTGATCTTTTGTCCACGTACTATTTACGACCTGAACTTTCGTCCATATACTATTGCTACCTGATCTTTTGTCCATATACTATTGCCACCTGATCTTGTGTCCACATACTATTGCTACCTGATCTTTTGTCCACATACTATTGCCACCTGATGTTTTGTCCATATACTATTGCCACCTGATGTTTTGTCCACGTACTATTGCAACCTGATCTTTTATCCCACATACTATTGCAACCTGATCTTTTGTCCACATACTATTGCCGCCTGATCTTTTGTCCACATACTATTGCCGCCTGATCTTTTGTCCATATACTATTGCCATCTGATGTTTTGTTCACATACCATTGCAATCTAATGTTTTGTCCACACTGTGTCATCCATAGAGCTGAATATAGGTCAGCTTTACATTACAAAAACCCGTGATTGTTCCGTTGAGTACGTGTGTCTTTGAGAATGTGGAAAAAAAAAAACCTGACCCATCATTACGGAAGTCTTTAGTTCATGGGCTTAACCAATGCCCCCGCACCCTCACCTTTACCAAGTAGTGAAGTATTGTCGGTTTGTCGATCAAGTCTCCCTCGTTTCCATCTCAATCACATTCCAGAGTGTAGAATAAAACCTGACGTTGAAACGTTCGCTTCCCTCTCCATAACCTAAACGGCTCTCCTTGTCCTTTTTCCTTTTCAAGCTTGGTTTTTACGCATAATGCAGTCAACATACTCTGATTTTTTTCCCGAACAGCTAACAACTTCTGAACCAAGAATAGTCTGACAAAACTGAGAAAGCGCAAAGCCCAGTAATATGATTTTAAGCATTGTGCCGGACATTCCACAAGTATGGTGTACTGGAGGTGGAGTGTCATTGCCTGTGGAAGCTGAATGTGTCTGCTGACGATCGATCACACACACACACACACACACACACACACACACACACACACACACACACACACACACGCACGCACGCACGCACGCACGCACGCACGCACGCACGCACGCACACACACACACACACACACACACACACACACACACACACACACACACACACACACACACACACACACACACACACACACACACACACACACACACACACACACACACACACACACACACACACACACACACACACACACACACACACACACACACACACACACACACACACACACACACACACACACACACACACACACACACACACTCACAGCTGTTGTTTACGTCGTGGACCCTGTCTCACTCCAAGTTTATTTCGTATCACTCGAAAAATGGCATGTTTCATTCAAAGGCGTTTTACATGAACTATTCAACACTGTTAAAAGCCTACCTTGACGTAGAAAGAGGTTGCGTTAACTCTGATGTTTAGGCCACTGACCTGGTATTGAGCCGTGTGGTCCACTACAGACGTGGAGGCAGCAGTGTGGGATTGTTGGCCTGTGGGTTGTTGGCTGCTGCCTAAATTCCAGTCCTGTCCTGTCACATTCAGACGTGTGTCACTCGTACTCTTGCCAAACATAGAATCAAGATCATCATCGTGGGGTTTGTCATGAGCAGCAAGTGTCGTTGAGTAAGGGAAGAAAGTAAAGGAATGATTGTTAGCCCTGGAGAACACGGCCAGGTTCGCAGAGATCCTCTCCTCCTGCCGGTGATCGTTAGCAAGAGTTTGCTGAACGAGACTGTTCAGCAGAGCAGCCAAAGACAAAAGTCGACACCTTCGGTAACGTGTCACTGGTTCCGACACAGGAGCACCAATTGTATTAGATGACATGATCATTTACTAGCTCAGATTAGCTTTTAGTGCATGGAACTGCACAAAAATAATGGAAGGAGCGAAGTCGTATGTTGAAGTGATTTATTCACGAACTCCAGTTGAAAGTTCAGACCTTTTTGTATATTATTCTATACAAGAAAATCACAGGAAACTGGTTAAATTGCGCGACATTTTAGAGCTTTCAGTTCTGTCGATGTTCAAAAAAGCATATCTCGTGGGTATGCAGTGTGCCTTGGAAACAATATGCCATTCTTCTAGGTGCTCGATACACAGTCATGCATTGCGGACGATGCATGAACGTAACTGTAACAATAACAGTGCGGAAAAGGTTCTTTTTTCAACGGTAGAAACGAAACGCATTAATTCTTTTTTTTTTTGTTTTTGATTTTTGTTTTTGTTTTTTTTTGTTTTTGTTTGTTTGTTTTTTCGTTACATATGCTTAAGAGAATGGGAAAGATACCATGGTAAACAAGTAGATTGTTTCACATCTCATTCCTCTCTCTTGGGCCTTAATCACACGTGAGCGGAATGTACCATGATTGAATTATGATTGCTGGCTTATCACAGACGCCCAAAGGTATTATTTTTTTCAACTGCCTTTTATGTATGGAAAAAGTTTTTTACGGAAAGTGAATAAAATTCAAGCATTAACACAAAATCCGTTGAAGATTTTTGTGTGTGTGTGTGTGTGTGTGATGCTGAATCACTGTTTTGTTTTGTTTGTTTTTACGCGCAGTTTCAACACAGTGTTCTCAACTGTTCATGGGCAGATGTAGTCTCAACTGTCCACTGAAATCAAAGATCCTGAAGCTCAATCTGGTGTGTGACCGTTGTATTTTGTATCAAAATCAAGCCCACCACATTAGAGTGACAAGAATGAAAGCTCACCCTTATAGAATCAACAACAACAACAACAACAATGAATACTTATATAGCGCCTATTCTCGGCTAGAGACCAAGCTCTGAGCGCTTTACGGGTCAACGCTCGTTTACACAATGGGCTGCCTACCTGGGTAGTGCCGACTGAAGAGCTGCCAGCCGGCGCTTCATTCCTGCCGCTTCATTCAGTCGTTTCCCGTGTCACACCCAGTCAATATCTTTCAATATTGTTCACTCAGTTTCCTTACTTCCTTCATTCTTTCCATTTCTCACGCATGGTGCGTGCTATGTGTAACGTGTCACCCATACCAACGGCCAAACTGGCCTACTCTTCCCGAAAGTTGGTGATAGGATTTTACGTGTGTGCAAGATATTATGCGTGCGTTCACACACGGAACCTCGGTTTATAGTCTAATTCGAAGGACTGTATGGGAAATGGAGTCAGAACCAATGTTAACTCCGAAGGAAACCCCCCCCCCCCCTCCCCCCGTACCGAAACGCCCGGGCGGTGATTCGACCCTGCAACACCAGGATCACCAAGTTGACGAGTCCGGCGCTTTACCAACTGAGCTATTCCGGCTCCCACTGAGCTATTCCGGCTCCACAATCAACCAGAATCAAACCTGCCACTTGCATCATACAATTTGGCACCATCTTTGACCGACAGCAAACTAGCAAACCAGCACTATGAGGATAAATCAAAACAAAGCACTTGTCACTTTGGCTGCTCCGAGAGCATGTCTCACGATATATTTTTGTATTGTGCAACCAGAACACATCAGTTACAGCAAAAGTGAGAAAGAATCAAACCAAGAGCTGCTTTCTACCCAGAGTGTGCATTGCTTCGGTTTCTCTTGCAAGGCAATATTATGTACCAAGAATCGGACAATGATTTGAGGCAGCCGTCGTATTTATTAAATTTCTTCGCAAGTAAGTGACTGGTACTTTTTTCTTTTATAAAAGACCCATTGTTCTCTCTCTCTCTCTCTCTCTCTCTCTCTCTCTCTCTCTCTCTCTCTCTCTCTCTCTCTCTCTCTCTCTCTCTCTCTCTCTCTCTCTCTCTCTCTCTCTCTCTCTCTCTCTCTCTCTTCGTTCCGTTCTCTCTCTCTCACAAGATTAGTTGTTCCCCTCTCCTTCACGTAATGTGTGTGTGTGTGTGTGTGTGTGTGTGTGTGTGTGTGTGTGTGTGTGTGTGTGTGTGTGTGTGTGTTGTGTGTGTGTGTGTGTGTGTGTGTGTGTGTGTGTGTGTGTGTGTGTGTCTCTCTCTCTCTCTCTCTCTCTCTCTCTCTCTCTCTCTCTTCGCGCGCGCGCATCTGTGTGCGTGTTTGTGTATGTGTGCGTGTGTGTGCGTGGGTGTCTGCCTCTCTCTCTCTCCCTCATCATGTGTGCATGTGTGTGTGTGTGTGTGTGTGTGTGTGTGTGTGTGTGTGTGTGTGTGTGTGTGTGTGTGTGTGTTCTGTTGTGTGCATGTTCTGTTGTGTGTGTGCGTGAGCGTGCATGCGTATGTGTGTGTGTGTGTGTGTGTGTGTGTGTGTGGTGTGTGTGTGTGTGTGCGTGCGTGCGTGTGTGTGTGTGTGTGTGTGTGTGTGTGTGTGTGTGTGTGTGTGTGTGTGTGTGTGTGTGCATGAGTGTGCGTGGAGAGCGTATGGAGTGTGGTGTTTTTTGTGTTGTGTCATGTGTGGGCGCACGTGCGCGTAACCTTCTCGCAGATCGATAACAGGTACGTTTTTCAATTAAAATCCAAACAAACAAACAATTCCTCTCTCGCTCTCTCTCTCTCTCTCTCTCTCTCTCTCTCTCTCCCTCTCTCTCTCTCTCTCTCTCTGTATGTCTGTCTGTCTGTCTCTCTCTCTCTCTCTCTCTCTCTCTCTCTCTCTCTCTCTCTCTCTCTCTCTCTTCTCTCTCTCAAGAAGAGTATAACTTAAACCACAATCAATATCATATCAAAAAGAAGAGCAATTGTAGACAGTAATATTTATAAAAGGAAACGAATGTGTGAAAGGGAGTATATCTGCTGATGAGGGTGGGTGGTTTTAGACACAGGTTATATGCACTGGAACGTGAATGGAACTCTGTCTAAAACGCCAAAAAGGGATCCTATACCTTGTTTAAATTTCGGCTCATATGACTGCTTTTGTTCGCTTGCACTATCAGTATGTTCCGGGTTGCACTATTTTGCTTTATGTTCTGCCCGTTATTTTTTACGGGGGAAAATCAGGTGGTATTTAGTATCTTTTCATAACTGAATTATTGTTTTTCTTTGATGAAGTCAATACTAATTCTCCAAAGATTTTTTTTTCAGAGTGTTGATAGGCAAGTCGTTTTGTTTATCAATGTACGTTTCAACGTGAGGTGACTGCGGACGGAATTATGCAATTATAAATGACACACGTCAAGAATAAATAAATGCGTATAACTTGACCCGGGAATGCCGAAAAAGGTTCAACAGGAGCTGTGTTGTAGCTTATCATATGTTTACTAGTTGGCACTAATACAAAATCGGTTTGGTTTTATTTGTAAAATGTATGAAGAATTCATTGATTTCGAAAAGGCATTTCACTCACCAGAAAGAAACTAATTGTCATAGCTTGAGTGGAATCGGGCACATTGTATTAATGTATTCGTAGCATATACATAAATAGAAGTGCTAAGATTAGTTATGGAGCTGTCTTGACTGATCACATAAACTGAACTTGTGGGATGAAACAAGGTGACGTTTGCAGCCTTCTTTTGCTTTCTTTATTGGCCACATTTATCTATTACTATATTGAGCTCTATATTATCGTATACTAATGATGTGGGTTTTTTTTTTTGGCTGAAACGATGATCGGTCTTTAAAACACGGATAAATTGTGTGCTTCGTGCAATGTCAGTGTTACATTTCAGGTGAACATGAGATAAAGCAGTGGTATTCTGTTCAGAAAATGGGGCATCTATTTGCCGGTGTAAAGTGGATTTACATCGGAACAACCGTGCCAGTTGTTAATGTACAAAAACAAACTAGGAAATTCCTTTTACACTAGACTTAGGCGTGCAATAACGTTCATGCCAAAAATGCTTGATGTTATATTTTGCGAACAGTCTTTATATCAGAATTCTCTGGGTACCTTTTTGAGGTTATTTGATACGCAGATTTATCTGTGTGTTCAGTAGGGGGCCGAATTATGGAAGGCGGATAACGCAGTATTACAGAGCGAAGAGGTACTCTTACTTGATCTCAAAAGATTCCAAGACGTTTGAATTACAAACAACTAATGTCTTGATGCTTTGCAAAATGAACAGATACCGTACTTACATGAATTCGGTCACAAATTGAGCGACAGCAGATTATCCTACGAATTACGTTTGATTTTATATGAGTGTGACCAGACATTTGGCCTTTAATGTTCTTTGCAGATTGTGTAAGTACGGATTTAGTTAAGGTCTCGCTGAATCACGGAGGTGAAAAAGCTCATCAGTTTCTTCAAATGT
>JADBJO010000982.1:365000-397500 GCA_016801955.1 Conus betulinus | reverse complement strand
CAGTGGGCCGGTCCGTGGGTCGGTCCCCACAGCGCTAGCAAACAGAGGCATGTGGAACTGCCCTGTTACTGCTTCACGTCAAATGGCACAAAGAAGTTTGAGTTTCAGATTAAGAAGAAGAAGATTAGAAAGAAGAAGAAGAAGAAGAAGAAGAAGAAGAAGAAGAAGAAAAGAGACAGGCATACATACAGACAGAGAGGGAGTATTGAATGTTCAATACATGTCCATTTCAAGGTCACTGATGCCTCGACAAGTGTTACTAAACAATGATCGTCTTTCTAGGATTGACTGTGGTTCCACTGTTCAACAGGAACTGTCTGCTGAGGCAAAAGTTTCTTCAGCACTATCATTCTTCATCACCACCTTGTTGTGTGGCTCTGCAAGTGCCAGCGGTTTCCCAATGAGCGGCCCTTTTCCTGACATCACCCACGTGTGATCTGACGTGTGCCAGCATCTCCATAGGGTCCCTCCTTTCAGACAACCCCTGTGCTCAGAGTGTCGGTGCTGAGCATTCATTGCGATGGGCGATGTCCAAGCCAACATCTTGCAGAAGATCCAGGAAGAAGGGGAGCATTGGGTCATGATGCCAGATCTTTTCGTTGAATGTTGTTCAAGTTGTCTATGTGATATAGATCGTTACACTTGCCCCTCAGTATCTAGAGCAGCTGGGCTGTGCTCATATTCTGCACATTGGAAAAAGAAATGGAACCATTCGTCAGGCAACCAAGCATAACACAACCGTACAGGCACAGGTAAACATTCCTTTATTAACAAAGTATTGATGTTGGAATTAGTTTCTGGTTTTCATCTTCATCTCCTGGCGAACACTTTAGTTCTGAGTAGAGAAACACGAGACATAACGACAAGAGGACCTGTTGATCATTATAGAGCTGCTGAGCTACGTTTAGTTTTCCTTGGTGTCGACATGGAAGTGTACAGTGTCACACCCAGTCACAATTCACCTCTGCTCGTTTCTTCCCTTAAATAAGAGACCCCTCTTCTGCACATCAATGAAGACATAATCTGTAACTGTTACATTTTCTTCACATCTCTGTCACTGTCTCAGTCTCTCTCTCTTTCTCTCTCTCTCTCTCTCTCTCACGCGCGCATGCGCGAGCGTTGTTTGACCCCTGACCCCTCTCTTATGTCAGTGACTCTCTCTCTCTCTCTCTCTCTCTCTCTCTCCTCTCTCTCGCGCGTGCGCGCGAGCGCGCGCGCGCGCGCGCGCGTTGGCAGAATACAAATCAAGTGGAAAGCTGTTTTCGCATGTTTGTATAGTGCTATAAGTTTGAGTAATACTGTGAATCACTTCAAACACAAAATCCTACGAAACAAAACAAGATGTCCACGTTTACCCCCTCTGCAACGGATTACAGAAAGCAAATAACGTGTACATGGGGCTAATTGTGCATACTGTATATTCGGTATCATAATTGTTGGTCAAGATAAATTCAATACACATTACATAATTGGGCACCACTTTGGTATGAGTTTTGTCTTTTGTGCAAAATGCTCTCTATGAGTGTCTTGTCGTCTTGTTGATTTTGAGGATTTTAAATTGAACTATGCCCTTCATTGTAAGGATGTGTGAATAACAGCAGAAACACACACACACACACACACACACACACACACACACACACACACACACACACACACACAACATATTCATGCATAAACACGAGAAAGTTTTTTTTCTTCGTTTCAACAATTTTCGTTCATAACAGCGCGTGTCGATGATATCAGATGTCTAAAAAGAACGGCAAGCAGTTCTTTGTATCATCCCAAAGACAGCTTCTTCCCCTTAACGTCAACCTTCAAACTGATGTAAGATGTATAACATGCCAAACAAATATACCGTTCGATCGGGTTTTGTTGTTGTTGTTGTTTTGTTGTTGTTGTTGTTTTTTGTTTTTTGTTTTCTTTTTTTTTTTTGTTGTTGTTGTTTTACTGCACGCTTTTCTTCATCTTTCATAATTTAGAAAGAGTGGGGGTTAGTTGCCGCCGAGGACATTGACGAACAAAGTACAGGACAAGGCACGATGCATTTCGACCGCTTGGGTCTCTCTTCAAGTGAAAAAAAAAAAAAAAAAAAAGGATCACATTTAACATTTAGGACAGTACAAATAAAGAACGAAGAGAGACTTATCTGATGTCCATGTGGTATGCTGTGAAGAATGGCCGACAGAAGGAAATGACAGAGGGGGGATTATGGGAGAGGAAGAGGGCTGGTGGGGAGGGGGGGGGGGGTGCGTGAAGGGTGAAGGAGGAGATGATGGGCGATGGGTGTGTGGTTAACCACAACCGTCACATATACCACACCACCCCACCTAACTAACCACACAACCCCATCGCCTCACTCATACCCTCCCTTCACCCTTCACGCAACACCCCCCCCCCCCCCCCCCCCCACCAGCCCTCTTCCTCTCCCATAATCCCCTCTGTCATTTCTTCTGTCGGCCATTCTTCACAGCATACCACATGGACATCAGATAAGTCTCTCTTCGTTCTTTATTTGTACTGTCCTAAATGTTAAATGTGATCCTTTTTTTTTTTTTTTTTTTTTGAAGAAGACCCAAGCGGTCGAAATGCATCGTGTCTTTGTCCTGTACTTTGTTCGTCAATGTCCTCGGCGGCAACTAACCCCCACTCTTTCTAAATTTTGCTTCGTTCTCCGCCATCAGTCGCTCCATTTTGAAATTCTTTCATGGCAAAATGTTCTGCTGTTGGGAAGAGGGCACAGACAGGAACATCTTTCATGGCAAAATGGTCTACTGTTGGGAAGAGGGAAAAGACCGGAATTGTTTCCCATCTGAATAATAATGCGAAGGAAGACAGACCTATGACACAACTATGCTTGCTTGCATACACAAAAAACGCGGCTTTCGCGCGTGCGCGCGCGCACGCACACACACCCACTCACAGAGAGACAGAGAGAGAGAGAGAGAGGGAGAGGGATAGAGACAGACAGACAGACAGACAGACAGACAGACAGAGACAGAGACAGAGAGAGAGAGAGAGAGAGAGAGAGGAGATAGAGACAGACAGACAGACAGACAGAGACACAGAGAGACAGAGACAGAGAGAGAGAGACGCACGCGTGCACCTATGCATGGACACACAGTACACACATGCGCGCAACCATGCGAACTCTAATCGCATGCATTTCTTAAGTAGCCTACAGCTCATAACTTCGTTGTTGTTGTTGTTGTTTTTTTTTTACACCAACACAATTTAATACGAAGAATTCAGAAAATGAACGTACGTACAATCAACGGCTCGATTCCATGCATCGAAGTGAACGGTTCGTATGGTGCAGCGCGAAAAATGTCCAAACTTTGGTTATGTTCACAGAGGCATTCTGTACCGGAGTGACATTCTGCGCTGTAACACATGTCTGGCTCTCGTGTTGTTAGATGAATATTGTCGTTCTTTTTTCGTGCAGTATCTGGATGCAACAACGCCTATCCATAGGACTTTCTTGTGGCTGCAGTTTTGTTGCAACCAGGCGCTCTAAATATTCGGTGGTTTGACACAAGATGGCTCTGTTCGATCGACTCCAAATAGAGCTTCCTTCTGCTCATTTCCAGATTAGGATGCACCTGATGATTGGCTTAAACATCGACATGAATACTGGAAGGCGAAATAGGATAGAATTTTTTCTTTGTTTTGCAATATAGGTAGGCCTGCTTGTAACACGCCTGACAAACATATTATTGATAATATGATCTCAACAGTGGGGATGAAATGGGACGGCACACACTCGCTCTCCGCCTATACATACATGTAGATGTATGTGTCCATGTGCATGTACGAGTGTGTGTGTGTGTGTGTGTGTGTGTGTGTGTGTGTGTGTGTGTGTGTGTGTGTGTGTGTGAAAATCACAATTATACTTTTTTTTTCGTGCTCGTCTGTGTCTAAATTTTTCTTTATAGAAAACATTTTTGTCCTGGTGTTGGGTGTGTCATTTGCATTACGTGTTGTAAGTGTTGCCTTTGAAAACTGACAATGTGTGTGTGTGTGGTGTCAGTGTTAATTGGCCAGCCCTCCCCCCCCCCCCCCCCCCTTGCTATGTTTCATTGTCATAATTGATGAGGTGACTGGGTTTATGGTTTAGTATAATGATTTTTGTTTTTACATGTTTATAGTTGATTATTGTAAAGCGCTGTGAGCTCTAGTGAAAAATGGCGCTCTATAAATGTACGTTATTATTATTATTATTATTAATACTGGCAGGGGCATAGACCAGGTCTCTCTCTCTCTCTGTTTGTAAATGTTAATGTTTATGAATGTGTATGTACAACATGCAAGCTACTTGCACAGTAACGTGTATGTTAATGTTTATGAATGTGTATGCATAGCATACAAGCTGCTTGCACAGTAACATGTAATACTTAATACAAGCAACACATACATCCAGAAACAAATAAGGCAGAATTACAGCATCTTGAACGTTTTATTATGAAAATATCAAAACCTAGTTGAAATCCAGCTGCCAGACAGACATATGTATGTATACATGGCCATACAAAAGAAAAAGAAAAAAAGTCATAACATTTTTCTTGTCTTTAATTTTGTTTTTAACAATGTTATGGCAAATGAATAAATCACAATTTTCCAAATATTTTGATGATGATTGCATCTACGCTTAATGAATTCGAAATGATTATGATATTATCTCAAAAAACTCATAACGAGAAATGACAAAAATATATAAAATTACGATGAAGACAGAATTAAAACTTTTTAAAAAAGAAGAAAGAACATACACACAGAGCAAAGCACTTATGAAAAGCATCAAGGCAGTTACTTGTGCACAAGGTATTCAGGCATTGCAAAACTTTGAATTCCGATTCCATATCAGTCATTACGTGTACATGTTCATACACTGAAAATATTCCATGTATAAATTTCCTATAAACGGCATAATAACCAAGCTTGATACGTTGGTACCATTCATTCAGAGTTATAGGTGACTCGATAGCTGATACAGTCAGAAGAAATAAAAATTTGGTGAGTTAACTGATGTGGATGACTTTTTTTGCTATATGTTTGTTTTCGTTTTTCTTCGGAGGGTGGAGCGGATTAAAGTGGTTGGGTGGATGGGGGACGTTGGTGGGGGTGAGATGTTTGGTTTTCGACAGTCGCCAAAGTCTGTCAGCCTACTCCCGTCAACGAGAGAACTGTTCCCAATGTTTCATTATTTTGTTCACAGTGAGTTTGAAGCCTGTCGAGGACAACACAGCCAGTTAGTAGCACTCACTCCGTCGAGCAGCGTCTTAACTATGTTCGTGGCATTCTCATTTCCTTGCCTCTGCGCGCTGTTCTGACAAACTTCGAATTTTTCCTTTGTTTCCAAACGCGTTTTAATCCAGTGTGGGGAAACAAAAAGCAAAATTCTTGCGCTCTGAGCATGGTTTGTGAGTGCTACAGTGCTTGGTGGAAACAGTTTCAACATGACAGAGCTGACTTTCTTCTGCACGTGATAGTTTGACGTAATATTTGGTTTTATGCAGTATTTGGTTTTGCAAAACGTTTGGTTTTACGCAATAAGCTTATCTGGTTTTACGTAATATTTCTACTTCTTGTGGTTTACTGTCAACCTCACATTACTGTTTATGTTAGGATAGTATGAAGAAGAGAACTGGGAATGTAGTGGGGGGGGGACGGAGGGGGGTGGGAATATGTTTAGTTGTATGGGGGGAGGGGAAAGTGTGTGTGGGGGTGGGGGTGGGGGTAGTGCTTGGGGGGGGGGGGGGGGGGGGGTGGTGGGGGGAGATGAGGGCTGGCTCCATCCAGACCTGAACACTGTTCTACAGCTCTTCCCTCTGCTGTCCCCACGCTTTCACTCGGGCCTCACCACACGACCCATGGCCACGATCTCACCGGAGCCTTTGTCCCAGATGACGAACAGGAAGGGGTGATTAGCGGTGACATGATGAACGGCAGACACGGCCATCTTCATCTCAGGATTAGCTGGTCCTTCCGGTATCTCGTTCACCTCTGTTCCTTCCTCATCCACCTCCACCCTTACCTGCACACACACAGAGCATACTGTCAGCACCCACTTTAACCTGCACATACGCAGAGCATGTTGACAGCACCCACTGTTACCTGCGCACACAGAGCATACTGACAGCACCCACTGTTACCTGCACATACACACAGAGCATGTTGACAGCACCCACTGTTACCTGCACACACACAGAGCATGTTGACAGCACCCACTGTTACCTGCACACACACACAGAGCATACTAACAGCACCCACTGTTACCTGCACACACACACAGAGCATACTGACAGCACCCACTGTTACCTGCACACACACACAGAGAGCATGTTGACATCACCCACTGTTACCTGCACACACACACAGAGCATACTGACAGCATCCACCACTTTACTGCACACACACACACAGCATGTTGACATCACCCAATGTTACCTGCACACACACACAGCATGTTGACAGCACCCACTTTACCTGCACACACACAGCAGCATGTTGACATCACCCACTGTTACCTGCACACACACAGAGCATGTTGACAGCACCACTGTTAGCCTGCACACACACAGAGCATGTTGACAGCACCCACTGTTATCTGCACACACAGAGCATGTTGACAGCACCCACTGTTACCTGCACACACACAGAGCATATTGACAGCGTCCACTTTACCTGCACACACACAGAGCATGTTGACAGCACCACACACACACAGAGCATGTTACAGCACCCACTGTTACCTGCACAAACAGAGCATGTTGACAGCACCCACTGTTACCTGCACACACACAGAGCATATTGACAGCACCCACTGTTACGTGCACACACACAGAGCATGTTGACAGCACCCATTGTTACCTGCACACACACAGAGCATACTGACAGCACCACTGTTACCTGCACACACACAGAGCATACTGACAGCACCCACTGTTACCTGCACACACACACAGCATGTTGACAGCACCCACTGTTACCTGCACATTCACAGAGCATACTGACAGCACCCACTGTTACCTGCACACACACAGAGCATGTTGACAGCACCCACTGTTACCTGCACACAACAGAGAGCATGTTGACAGCACCCACTTTACCTGCACACACACAGAGCATGTTGACAGCACCCACTGTTACCTGCACACACACAGAGCATGTTGACAGAACCCATTGTTACCTGCACACACACAGAGCATATTGACAGCACCCACTGTTACCTGCACACACACAGAGCAGCTTACTGACAGCACCCACTGTTACCTGCACACACACAGAGCATGCTGACAGCACCCACTGTTACTGCACACACACAGAGAGCATGTTGACAGCACCCACTGTTACCTGCACACACACACACAGCATGTGACAGCACCCACTGTTACCTGCACACACACACAGAGCATACTGACAGCACCCACTGTTACGTGCACACACAGACAGCATGTTGACAGCATCCACTGTTACCTGCACACACAGAGCATGTTGACATGCACCCACTGTTACCTGCACACACACACAGCATGTTGAAAGCACCCACTTTACCTGCACACATACAGAGCATGTTGACATCACCCACTGTTACCTGCACACAGACACACACACACAGCATGTTGAAAGCACCCACTTTACCTGCACACATACACACATAGCATGTTGACGGCACCCAACTTTACCTGCCACACACACACACAGCATGTTGACGGCACCCACTGTTACCTGCACACACACACACTGCATGTTGATGGCACCCACTGTTACCTGCACACACACAGCATGTTGACAGCACCCACTTTTCCCTGCACACACACACAGAGCATATTGACAGCACCAACTGTTACCTGCACACACACACACACACACACACACAGAGCATATTGACAGCACCAACTGTTACCTGCACACACACACACACACAGCATATTGACAGCACCAACTGTTACCTGCACACACACACACACACAGAGCATGTTGGCACCCACTGTTACCTGCATACACACACACACACACACACACACACACACACACACACACACACACAGCATGTTGAAAGCACCCACTGTTAGCTGCACACACACAGCATGTTGACAGCACCCACTGTTACCTGCACACACACAGAGCATGTTGACAGCACCCACTTTACCTGCACACACACACACACACACATTTGACCTACAACACAGCACCCACCTTTACCTGCACACACGTAGCATGTTGATGGCACCCATTTTACCTGTTACCTGCACACACACACACACACACACACACACACACACACACACACACACACACACACACAGTACATGTTGACAGCACCCACTTTACCTGCATACACACACACAGCATGTTCACAGCGTCCACCGCTGAAATGGTGGGTGACAGCGCTGAAATGACGTGTGTTGACACCCACACACACACACACACACAGCCCATATGCACATCACCCACTGTTACCTGCACACACACACAACAGAGCATGTTGATATCACCCACTGTTACCTGCACACACACACAGAGCATGTTGACAGCACCCACTGTTTACCTGCACACACAGAGCATGTTGACAGCACCCACTGTTACCTGCACACACACAGAGCATGTTGACAGCACCCACTGTTACACCTGCACACACACACAGAGCATATTGACAGCACCCACTGTTACCTGCACACACACAGAGTAGCATGTTGACAGCACCCACTTTACCTGCACACACACAGAGCATGTTGACATCACCCACTGTTACCTGCACACATACATAGAGCATGTTGACATCACCCACTTTACTTGCACATACACACAGTATATGTTGACAGCACCCACTGTTACCTGTACACACACACACACACAGAGCATGTTGACAACATCCACTGTTACCTGCACACACACAGAGCATGTTGACAGCACCCACTTTACCTGCACATACACACAGTATATGTTGACAGCACCCACTTTACCTGCACACACACACAGTACATGTTGACAGCACCCACTGTTACCTGCACACACACAGTACATGTTGACAACACCCACTGTTACCTGCACACACACACAGTACATGTTGACAGCACCCACTTTACCTGCACACACAGTACATGTTGACGGCACCTACTGTTACCTGCACACACACACACAGTACATGTTGACAGCATCCCCTTTCCGTACTGTCAACAAAAGTTTCAGAGAATGCAGCATGGGGGACTACTGGGGACACCTTTTACTTTGTTTTACGATGTCCGAAACAGTGTATATGTTTTATGGCTTACAATATCCGAAATCATTCATATTTTGAAAAAGTAAGATTCTCCCCCCCAAAAAAGCTTCTGTCGTGTTTGTCAGTGTTCAATCTTTGTCATTTATTTCAAGCCAGGAGAAACACTCTCACGGCAAATTCATTACAGTCAAGAAGAGTGTATGACAGTCATCGGGAATAGATTTTTATCCTACAGACCTTCATTCACATCCGCTTCACGCGTGGACTGGAAGGCTTTTTCATGTTGCTTTGTGTGTAGAGAAGCAGTGATCTAGCATGACCATTGAATGGCGGTATCCTACATGCCCCCAAAGAATCCAGAAGGATTAAACAGTGTGAGCTGTGGATGTTTGAGACCCTTAAATGCCCATTTACTACGGATAAGAAACATTGGTCACAGAGCATTCTTTCAATCCAGTCCAATCTGCATTTGCCTAGAGGTTTAGCTCATTCAAAACTGAGAGCGAGGGAAATAAAAACGATCACATTTTTATCAGTTCTTCCATCAGTTTAGAAAAGAATTGAAAAATAATCGTAATTCGGTTAATTGTTTCGATTGATAAAGGATACCGAGCAAGAATGCGAATACTGTCCTGATGACGTCATGGCCCTGGTGATACAGTGATTGCTTGTAATGTGATCAAATGGACTAAGAATTTGAAACAACGCTACTTCTCAAAATACTAAGCTTGCTTTTGACGTAGGCACACGGACCAAGAGCTTACCATCATATTACCTCTGTTGATACCGTGACTGCTCGTCACAGAGGAAGATAAGCCAGGGAGTGACAATTACTGCAATTTCTTATAATGCAGGAAATGGACCTTGAAAAGTGACTAGTGGTCATTCTGTTCAACAGTGTGATTATTAGGGCCGAAATAGCTCGGTTGATAGAGCGCCTCACCCGTAATCTTGGTGATCCTGGGGTTGCGGGTTCGAATCTCCGCCGGGCCGTTTCGGTACAGGGGAATTTTTCCCTCGGAGTCAACATTGGTTCTGACTCCCATATTCCAAACCGTCCTTCGAATGAGAGTATAAACCGAGGTTCCGTGTGTGAACGCACGCATAACATCCTGCACACACGTAAAATTCCATCACCAACTTTCGGAAGAGGCCAGTTTGGCTGTTGGTATGGATGATACGTTACAAACAGCGTGCACTCTGCGTAATAAATTGAAATGAAAGAGTTGTTAAATTGAATAAACGCGACATTGACTGAATGACACGGAAAACGACTGGATGAAGCGCCAACAGGCAGCTCTTCAGTCGGCTCTACCCAAGTAGGCAACCCGTTGTGTAAACGAGAATGTGGATTGTAAAGCGCCTAGAGCTTGGTCTCTGGCCGGGGATAGGTGCTATATAAGTTCTCTCTATAAAATTATTCATAATGGGGTAAAATCAGCCAAGAAGTGAAAACAATCCCGATTCTGTTGGTACCATCACAATTCACACATAGCAGGAAATGACCAGGAAGTGACAAAAAAAAACTGCATTGATGCTGTAACAGGACAAAGGACAAAGAAGGGAAGACGACTTTAATTCGATTAATAATACAACTCTCTCCAGTACTGGACAGCAGGACAGAAAGCTAGCTTAACCAGTCGTAAGTTCTACTTGACTCTATAAATCTCTCGTGAAAGCTTAAAAAAATCTCTTATTTCCTCTGTCGGTGCGCTTTGCTAACAGTCTGGCCAGTGATGTAGTCTGGGGGTATTGCCCTCGGTTGTCTTACCTTGTGGAAAACGTGTGAAATAGCCAGCTGGCCCTTCTCCACCATGCCTGAAAAATCGGCGTGCTGTCCGAAGGCCTGTTGCATCCCCTGCCCCATCAACGCTTTGCTCAGGAGCTGTAAGCTGTCCGCCGCAAATCGCGGCAACTTCAACTTCACCTAAAAAAAAAAATTTTAATTAAAAATTTTTAAAAAAATGGTTTTCAAACGATGTCGATAAACTGTAATTAGCGTAAGTAAGCGTGTGTGTGTGTGTGTGTGTGTGTGTGTGTGTGTGTGTGTGTGTGTGTGTGTGTGTGTGTGTGTGTGTGTGTGCGTGCGTGCGTTCCTGCGTGTATGCGTGCGTGCGTGCATGTGTTTGTGCGTGCGTGCGTGCGTGCGTGCGTGCGTGCGCGCGCGCGTGTGTGTGTGTAAAACAGAAATAAAATGTACTTGAAGATATAAATCATAATACTTGAAGCAGCCTTTCCCATCTAAATTATTCAATGTGACTTGTTATATTTACACACTCCCTCTCTCTCTTTCTCAAACACACACACACACACACGCGCGCGCGCGCGCGCGCATGCACGCACGCACGCACACACACACAAGTGCAAGCGCATGTAAGCACACACAGTGGCGTTATCTGAACGCACACACATACACGCGTACACACGTGCGCGCGCGAACAGTCTTTCTCACTCTCTCTCTGTCCCCTTCCCTCCCTCTCTCTCTTCCTCCCTCCTTCCCTCCCTTCTCCCCCCCCTCTCTCTCTCTCTCTCTCTCTCTCTCTCTCTTAATCATCCTAAATCGCTTTCTTTACACATGAATACATTAATCATAATTCTCTTTTAATTACCTAATCATCCCTTCCCCCACCCCCAACCCCCACCCCACCCCCTGCGCTGCCCACAACACGTCGACATGAAACTACCCGATCCATCCGCCATGCTCATACCTAATCCACCCGTTCTCTTCCAGCCCATTTGATGACTGAAGACTAACAGACTGACCACAACGGAGACTGCGTAACTGTTCACTCACTTTCTTCAGCCGCATGTTGTTCACAAGCCTGGCAAACCCATCGTTCCTGAGGTACCGCTCCACCTGGTGCAGATCTTCCGGCGCCGCCCCGGCGGGCAGGCTTTGGGTACAATCACGTACATGCTCAGGTCAGAGGGGATGCCGGCTCCGTGGGTAGCGTAAGGGAGTTCCAGGCCCTCCAAGTGGAACTGCGGCACGGAGCAGCACTTGAAGTGCCCGGTCTGCCTCATCATGTGCACTTTGACCACGCCCTCAGGACCGTAAAAGTCGGCCTGGCGGGTCTTCCTGGGGTCAAACTGGTACAGCCATTTCCCCTTGAAGTATAGCGCCTGCACCAGCACCATTGCTGTCTGGGAGTCGACGGAGCCTCCGGGCAGCAGGTCACGAATCTTGTCCTGGGTCTGCTCCAACACCCAGCCGTTGATGTTCTGCCTTTCAGCCTCGGGGTTGTGCTGGAAATCAGCGGTCACAGCCATAGAACCGAAGCGCTCCTGGTGTCCGAGGTGAACTTAGGTTTCAATATAAATCTCCCGTCCACGTAGATACGATGCGCTTCAAGCCGCATGCAGCCAGTGGACTTTTCTGCGGATCTCTCCTTTAGTAATGACAGGCCACTGCCAAGGCCGTCAGGGAGATCGTCCATTGACCATTTGAGCACCTGCCTCATTTCCTCTGCGGTGTTGCCGCGTGCCCCCATACAGGCCATGGCTAGAGCTGTGCTGACGCTGTTCGGAGCAATGACCACATTTTTGCCCTTTGCCTCAGCCCCGCACTGACCCAGGAGGTCCCCAGTGAAGTCTGTGTGGGAAGTGTCCGTGTCTCTATCCCTGGGCATGCCCGATTCAGAGACAGCCGTTGATGCCATGTCACGGTGATCCTGACCTGGTCAACACACCGGATGCACAGCCATGAACGGCTGAAGAACATCAACAGCCAAAAAAGTTATACACAGTATTACCATGTAAGGGTCAACACACCGGAAGCACAGTCATCAACGGCTGAAGAACACCAACAGCCAAAAAAGTTATACACAGTATTACCATGTCATGATCAACACACCGGAAGCAAAGTCGTCGACGGCTGAAGAACACAAACAGCCAAAAATATCATAGTATTTACAATTTACTGAATTTGACAGCTGATTTTTTTTTTTTTTTCTCTGAAGACCAAAACATCCTCATATACGTTAATTTTTTTTTGTTTTGTATTTAGACCTTGTTTTTGTTTTGTTTTGTTTTGTAATGATAGTTTCAATCAAATGGTTTTATAGGGCTGTAACAGATAATTCTACACCAATTCTTGTATGCATACACCACAAACTGTATGTTCAACAGTAACGGACTTCTGTCTGCAGTTTAATTGTTTCACCCAACCACCACCATCACTATCCCACCTGCCCCTCCCCCAGACTTTCCACATGGCCATGGCAATACCAAACAAGCGCAGGTTCCATATGTGAGTTATTCTCTCTCTCTCTCTCTCTCTCTCTCTCTCTCTCTCTCTCTCTCTCTCTCTCTCTGCTCGTGCGTGCGTGCGTGCGTGTGTGTGTGTGTGTGTGTGTGTGTGTGTGTGTGTGTGTGTGTGTGTGTGTGTGTGTATGTGTGTGTTTGGGGGTGGAGGGACAGGGTGAGGGAGGTGCTGAAAATCAAGTACAATGTTGAAACGGTTGAATACCGTGCTGACTACTTTAGGGGTGCTGTTAATCTATGCATGAACTGAAAAAGGGACCCAGGTGAGCGCACATAAAGATATCTTAAGCTATGGGACTTACACTGGGCACAGACTGAAAGCGTTTTTGTTTTTTTTGTTGTTGTTGTTGTTTTCCCCAGGCAGCCAGCATCCTCACACCTGAAAATATTCTTCGTAACAGGAATGTCAAACAACACACACGTTATCTGGAATGGGAAGGATTCTTTTCCCCCATGGGGCGAACACGACGCTACAGAGAAGAAAACACCAAGACCGAACCCTCGTCTGTCGACAAGGACTTCAGCATGGGTACTTGGAATGTAGGGACCCTGTCCTGAACGGAAAGACCTGTGAATTACCAGCAGGCGTAAGAAACTATGACCTGGCATTGCTGGGAATTAGCTAGACCTACTGGAGGCAATCTCGCTGCTGCTGCTTCCCCCGCTGTGTTGGTGATCAAGACAATGCAAGGGTGACACAGGGGATCACCGGGGGCAGGAGGGTAGAGGGGGATGCTGCTGTGTTCAGGGCACGAGGGCAATAATGCCTCTCATACTGAATGTGTGACACTCACGCTGAGCCGTGGCATCTTTTAGGGCAAAGACTATCACAATGACTGTCACCCGGTGCCACCCACCTACAGGTCTGAACAAACCAAGAACCCGTTTTACAACGGACTGCTGAACATCCTCAAGAAGTGTCCAGCGAAAGATGTCAACGTCCTGACGGGGGACTTACATGCGGAAGACTGGCGCGTGTATATGTGGGAGGAGGACGAGGGGGAGGGGGGTGGTGTATACATACAGGGTAATGTAATGTAACAACAACAACAACAACAACAACAAGAGTGTTCCTTTCAGTGGTGCATTTTTCCCCGTGTACACTTTTGACAGGAGTGAGAGACCGTAGTTTTTGTACGGGTGTTCACGAGAACGGAGGTTACATTCATGAGAACTGGAGATGTTGAGAGGACCTGTCACACACAGCCCAAAACACACAACTCAGGATCTGTAGTTTGTGGGTTTTTTTTTTTTTTAGACTGCCGGGAACAGCGAGGTGAGGTGAAAGAATGGCTATCAAATCCGCCTTCCTTTTCAGGAATCTGCCAGCCTCCACACTAAAACACTGGGCATAGAAACGATGACATTGCAGGTGGATGCAATGACAAAGATATTTGCTTCAGGATACACTTTGGAAAGCAGAGTAAACATAGGCTACAACGTTGACTTCACGTAGGTTTTCTTTTTTTTTTTTATCTTTTTTTTTTCCTCTCCAAAAATCTTAGATCGGTGAGAAACATCCGGCGTGCTTTTTGTACTCCCAGTTCTTATAGAACAGGGAGTACTTTAGAATGGGAACGAAGAAATACTCTCTATCTGTGTGTGTGTGTGTGTGTGTGTGTGTGTGTGTGTGTGTGTGTGTGTGTGTGTGTGTGTGCGTGTGTGTGTGTCCGTGGTCACAATGTGTTCCACTCGCTCCAGACAAAACTACTGGGCCGATCTTTGTCAAAATTTGTAGGTATGTTCATTATGGGCCAAAGATGATGTCCGATGTGTTATTTTACCGTTATAACCGTTACTAACGGCTCAGCCGGTAACGGTTTTTCTTCTGCATGGAATATCTCCGAAAGTACTTGGCCGACCTTTGTGAAAATAAGCAGGTATGTTCATTATGGATCATGGATGAAGCCCGTTTACCGTTATAGCCGTTACTAACGGCTGTAACGGCCTGTAACGGTTTTTCTTCTTTATGGAATATCTCAGAAAGTACATGGCCGATCTTTCTGAAAATTTAAAGGTATCTTGATTATAGATCACGGATGATGCCCGAAGTGATAGTTTACCGTTATAGCCGTTACTAACGGCTGTAACGGCCTGTAACGGTTGTTCTTCTTTATGGAATATCTCACAAAGAGCTTGCCTGATCTTTCTGAAAATTTGTAGGTATGTTCATTATGGATCCTGGATGATGCCCGATGTTTTAGTTTACCGTTATAGCCGTTACAAACGGCTATAACGGCCCATAACGGTTCTTCTTTTTTTTTTTTTTTTTTTTTTTTTTCCCTTTTTTTGAATATTTTAAAAAGTATGTGGCCGATATTTCTGAAAATTTGTAGGTATGTTCATTATGAGTCATGGATGATGCCCGATGTTTAAGTTTACCTTTATAGCCGTTACTAACGGCCCATAATGGTTTTCTTCCTTATGGAAAATCTCAAAACGTACTTGGCCGATCTTTCTTAAAATTTGTATGTTCATTATAGGTCAAAGACGATGGCCGATGTTTACCAGAATAGCCATTACGAACGGTTACACCAGCCCAAGACGGTTTTTCCTCTCTTTATGGAATATCTCACGCGTATCCCAGGAGTACGTTTATATGCTTTGCATCTTGTTCATTTTGTTTTTTGCCTTTTTTTCTTGCTTCAGCTTTGTAGTAGTCCATTATCATTCACTCTTAAACATGGTAGCTCACATGTTAGACTGTCTGCGACTATCATAGCCGAAACCGCTGCAGGAAGCCGCAATTTCCGCTTCGGAACGCGAACACGGATGTGTGCATATCCACCAGTGAGTAAACATGCCTCCTACGCGCTCACATACCTCCTGCGCGCGCGCGCGCGCACACACACACACACACACACACACACACACACACACACACACACACATATATATATATATACACACACACACACACACACGTGAGCGCGTGCGCGCGCGTGCCTGGGTACAGTCTCGAGTCTTTAAGCGACACTCTCTAATGTTACATGACTCTAGAATCAGCAGGTGAGCGAGGAGATCATCAGGGGCAATAAATTATTACATAAAGTGAAACAATAGAAACAATAACGTTGCAGTCGTGGTAGGTTTTTTTTTGTTTGTTTGTTTGTTTGTTTTTTTTTTTTTGTTTTGTTGGTTGGTTGGTTTTTTTGTTGTTGTGTTGTTGTTGTTGTTGTTGTTGTTTTTTGTCTATTTGTTTTCCCTAAGCAGACAGCATAACATGTGAGTGTGTGATGATGTCATTTTTTTTTTAATCAAACATTTGAATACGTTTTATTTCAATGCACGGAAAGAACACGATTGCGTTTGCTTTCGCCTGCATGTGCATGAAGAGTTGATGTTACCGAGTTATCGTCTCCCGAACTCAGTATTTTACGGCAACTGAAATCTGTGTTTTTTTCACCCAGAGTGTGGGCATCCCAAACAAATGAAGTACTTCTTTACCCCGGCGCATGATTTATTTCTTTACCAACAGGTATTGTGACGCAAAACTCAAATCTAAACCCGCAATGAGAGAAAGTTAATATCTTAAAAGAAATATGGTGGACATGAAAACGACATAAGCGCGCATAAAGCTGTTTCACTGAAGACTTACAAACAAAACCACTTACCCACTTCCCGCCTGTCTCGTCTGTTCGTCTGCTATGTGTCGTCTGCTCCGTGTCGTCTGCATCGACCCAGTGGTTGGCAAAGGCGCAAATTCACAGTTGGGTCGCGCAACGTCATGCAGCGCTTACCCCACCCCCACCCCACCCTCACTCCACCCCCTTCCCTCCCTCACCGTCCCTCGAGTCTCTTCCCCTGTCTCCCCAGGCTGGGTCATGTCGACCAATGGCAGTAAGCCCCGATCAGCAGCAGACTGTTTTTGTGCTCCCAGTTCTTATAGAACAGAGAATGGGAACGAAGAAATGCTGTCTGTGTGTCTGTCCGTCCGTGGTCAAAATGTGTTCCACTCGCTCCAGACAAAAACTATTGGGCCGATCTTTGTGAAAATTTTGTAGGTATCTTCATTATGGGTCAATGATGATGCCCGGTGTTTTAGTTTTTTTCCGTTATAGCCGTTACTAACGTTTGTAACGGCCTGTAACGGTTTTTTCTTCTTCATGGAATATCTCAGAAAGTACTTGGCCGATCTTTGTGAAAATTAGCAGGTATGTTCATTATGGGTCACGGATGATGCCCGATGTTTTAGTTTACCCCGTTATAGCCATTACTAACGCCTGTAACGGCCTGTAACAGTTTTTTGTTCTTTATGGAATATCTCAGAAAGTACTTGGCCGATATTTCTGAAAATTTGTAGGTATGTTCATAATGGGTCACAAATAATGTCCTATGTTTTAGTTTATCATTATATCCGTTACTGACGGCTGTAACGGCCTGTAACGGTTTTTCTTTATGGAATATCTTCGAAAGTACTTGGCCAATCTTTATGAAAAATAGCAGGTATATTCATTACGGGTCACGGATAATGCCCGATGTTTTAGTTTACCCCGTTATATCCGTTACTAACGGCTGTAACGGCCTGTAACGGTTTTTTCCTTCTTTATGAAATATCTCAGAAAGTACTTGGCCAATCTTTCTGAAAATTTGTAGGTATGTTCGTTATGGGTCACGAATAATTTCCGATGTTTTAGTTTACCCTGTTATAGCCGTTACTACACTAACGGCTGTAACGGCCTGTAACGGTTTTTTCTTTTCTATGGAAGATCTCAGAGAGTACACGGCCGATCTTTGTGAAAGTTAGCATGTATGTTCATTACGGGTTACGAATAATGCCCGATGTTTTAGTTTACCGTTATATCCATTACTAACGGCTGTAACGGCCTGTAACGGTTTTTCTTCTTCATGGAATATCTCAGAAAAAGTACTTGGCCGATCTTTGTGAAAATTAGCAGGTATATTCATTACGGGTCACGGATAATGCCCGATGTTTTAGTTTACCCTGTTATATCCGTTAACTAACGGCTGTAACGGCCTGTAACGGTTTTTCCTTCTTTATGAAATATCTCATTATGGGTCACAGATGATGCCAGATGTTTAGTTTACCGTTATAGCCGTTACAAACGGCTATAACGGTCCATAACGGTTTTTTTCTTCTTAATAGAATATCCCAGAAAGTACTTGGCCGATCTTTCTGAAAATTGTAGGTAGGAGACGGATGATCCGATGTTTTAGTTTACCGTTATAGCCGTTACTAACAGCTATAACGGCCCCTAACGGTTTTTCTTCTTCATGGAATATCTCAGGAAGTACGTGGCCGATATTTCTGAAAATTTGTAGGTATGTTCATTATGGGTCACGGATGATGCCCCGATGTTTAAGTTTACCGTTATAGCTTTTACTAATGGCCCATAATGGTTTTCTCTTTATGGAAAATCTCAGAAAGTTCTTGGCCGATCTTTCTTAAAATTTGTAAGTATGTTCATTATAGGTCACAGATGATGGCTGATGTTTACCAGAATAGCCATTACTAACGAATATATCACGCGTATCATGATAAAATAGGAGTACGTTTATATGCGCGTATTCATGATAAAAAAGAATAGGAGTACGTTTATATGCTTTGCATCTTGTTTGTTTGTTTGTTTGTTTTGTTTGTGTTTAGCGCTGTTGAACAGTCTGGGAGGGGGGGTATTCCACATTCCTTCCATGGATGTGTGTGTGTCATCGCCTTGAAACATCTGGTACACAGATTCACGTTTTACTTTCTTTCTTTAAGGATCTCACCCCACCCCACCCCCCCATCCCCCACCCTACCCCCACCCCCCAACCCCTTCTAAACTTTATCCTCAAAATCCTTCATTTTTTAGTTACATAAACGAATGCAGATGCTCGAGTCAGTTCGTTTTAATTATGGCAGCCAACATGGCACAGAGGAACGTTTTCTCTAAAGACAAGTGTGATGTGAAAAACCCTTTGACTGGTGGTGACCGTTCATTGGCAGATGGACAGATGAACGCAGTGCCGTTTTGAACGGTTGTAGCGATCAAAACAAAAATCAACGGTTATGCGTATCGGAGCAGTGTGTGTGTGTGTGTGTGTGTGTGTGTGTGTGTGTGTGTGTGTGTGTGTGTGTGTGTAGTGTGTGTGTGATCATGTGTAGGTGTGTGTGTGTGATGTAGATTCTCTCTCTCTCTCTCTCTCTCTCTCCCTCTCTCCTCTCTCTCTCTCTCTCTCTCTCTCTCTCTCTCTCTCTCTCTCTCCTCTCTCTCTCTCTCTCTCTCTCTCCTCTCTCTCTCTCTCTCTCTCTCTTTCTCTCTCTATCTCTCAAGCAAGCCTTCACAGATGTGAAAATGACATATTAGTCCATCTGTAACAACAGACAGACGTACAGAGAGATAACAACAGACCTTTTTTTTTCTCTGTGAGTAAACCTTTGTTTTTCTCTCCATCTGATAATAGATGAGAGAAACAAGAAAAAAAGAAGTGATTCTCTCTCTTCTGCTCTTCTCTCCTCAACTCTTCTCTCTCTCTCCTCCCTCTCTGTTTTCTCTCTCTCCATCTCTCCTCCTCTCTTCTCTCAAAAAAAGGAGTCCTCTCTCCTCCCTCCCTCTCCTCCTCTCTCTCTCTCTCTCTCTCTCCTCTCTCTCTCTCTCTCTCTGTTTTTGTTGTGTTATGTATTTTGTTTGTTTGTTCGAACGAGCGCGTGCCTGTGAATGAGTAGATATGCGTGTGCAAGTGTGCGTGCGCGCGCGCGCGCGTATGTGTGTGTGTGTGTGTGTGTGTGTGTGTGTGTGTGTGTGTGTGTGTGTGTGTGTGTGTGTGTGTGTGTGTGTGTGTGTGTGTGTGTGTGTGTGTGTGTGTGTGTGTGTGTGTGTGTGTGTGTGTTGTTGTGATTGTAGATGTGGGTGAGGGTGAGAGCTAGGATGAGTGTGGAGGGTCGCATGTACATGACACTGCCTCTCTGTGGCTGCTTTCGCGATAACTGCAGCTTTGTCTCTGAGAAATAAATCAAGCAATCGCATACCTAGAAGCGTCGTAATGGGCGGATAACTCCATCTCGTTCGCTTATAATAGAAAGTTCATTTGTTGCGTCCCTTTGTTTTTGCGATGGCAGTTCAACGCGTTTCTGCTGTGGCGCCTCACCTGGTCGTCGCTATTGGTTAGATTTTGCTCCCCCCCCCCCCCCCCCCCCCCAAGCCCAAATGACCTCCCTGCATACGAGCGCGCATTCTCTCTCTCTCTCTCTCCCTCTCTCCTCTCATCTCTCTCTCCCTCTCCTCTCTCTCTCTCTCTCTCTCTCTCTCTCTCTCTCTCTCTCTCTCTCTCTCTCTCTTCTTCCGGTTGCTGACGAGTGCAGACGTGTTTAGCAGTTCCAGTGATTTACAGCAAAGTTTTTCAAAGTTAATGTGGCAATGCAATTTAAATAAGACGGTATGTTGACGGTACACTTTCACTTCTCACTTCTCCAAGTCAGAGCGTGATGTGATTGTGCATGCATTCAACGATTCACCTGGACTGTGTATTGTGTGTAACAACATGTAGCGTGATGTGAAACAAGCCGGCATCATGACCTAGTTCCCCTTCAGCCAACTGCCGTGCAGCTGGGTACAGCTGCAGTCAGGGGTCCTATCACGCGATCCATGACTCAGGACAAGGAGTGACGCTCGGAGAACATTTTCTCTCGAGCGTATCACTCATGCCATGGACCCCATCCAGAAAACTTTAACACACATTCACAATCAATGCCACAGTGGAGATATACATTATTACATATATACGTTGGCGCTTACAAACCAATCGGCATCAACAGCTCATGGATTGAGTACATATCAGACCACAAAATTCACAACATTAGTTTTACCCACTAACTGCACTAGACTACCACCAGACCTATTCCAGTCAACCCTTGAACTACGGCTCAGATCAAACCCAAGCAAAAAAATCCTCAAGATCCACATTTACTACACGACCAACAAAATCCTTGTTCAGGGCCGGGCTTGCGAAGACTGAGTCAACGAGGAGTTCAAAACACTGCGTGCCATTGTACACACGCTGACCGCGGCGCCAGCATCAACACACGACCGAACAGTCTCCGCAGCACTCCCTGTCGCTACAGTGTGTAGCGAACACCGGCAGAAGCGCTGTACAAAGAGGAAGCAGGATTGTCGTCCACCGTCTCCACGCCCTGCATTTCTTCCAACGCCTGTGTTGTGTACCCCATGTCCATCCCACACACCACGACCCTCCTTGCTCTACCTTCCCCTCCATGACCGTCTAGTGATTCGCCCTACATCACCATCCATCCTTGTGACAAAACGACATCAGCTCCACCCCTTTTCCCTTTCATGACATTACACCAGCAGTAGACAATACAAACATTAGAACCCCTGTCACTAACTCAACAGACATGTAACCCTAACAGATAACATTGACCATCATTCTGAAGATAGCACATCAACACCAGAGACTGACACTAGGGAAGACGACAACGAATCAGTGACAGATGATGACAACCACCCAGCAACTGACTCGGACAAGTCACTAGAGGCTAGTGGCCCCTGAGCAAAACCTGTGTGACAACTGACAACAAATCCACCGTGACTACGTCACACGACACAGACGATTGTGACAGCTCAATGAAAGGGACTGACAGCAACACTGACAACAGTCCCACAGATTGTAGCTGTAGTCATGACGACTGTGTGCCTAAGGAAGAATTCCTTAGGATCACTCAGTCCCTCCGTGACGAAATCTCTGCTCTCAGATCAATACTACAGGAAACCAAAGAGACCTTCAAAATAGAAATAGACGCTCTATCTACACAACTCAGACACATGTCTTCATCTGCCAATGGCAAATCATCCTCTCGCAAGAACATAACCAATAAAAAAAATCTAAATGTAAATCATATTCAAACTCCTCCGCCACCCAACAAAAGCAACCTCTTCATCCTTCCCAGACACAAAACACACGCCGTTCTCTCACTGCACATTGCATACAGGATGCACCACCTCCTTCAGCCCTACTCACACAACTCACAATGACAAAGTACAGAACTCCTCCCCCCCCCCCCCCCCCCCCCCCCCCCCCCCCCCAAATGTGACAAATCCTCTGACTCACATATACAACCACCTCCCCATTGTGAGAAGACACCTCTCCCTGAAAAATTATCTCCCCAACGTGTCCCTCACCACCCTCTTTAAAAGGTTTCCATTGATAGACGGACTACAACATTACTGCTGAGTGACTGCATCCTGACAGGTATTGATAGCGCTCGGTTGTGGAGTGTGCCGACGATCTGACGGTCCCCAGCCTGACTCAGTGGCTTGTAAAGCTGACACCAACCCACACCGTGATGCAGGCTACCTTCCATGTGGGGGGCTGGTGACTGCAACGACCTCTTAACATCACAGCCAGCCGGTGCAATTTCAATGCAACAGTGGCGAGAGCTCATTGTGCAGTGCCACCGAGTCTTTCCCAAAGTTAAAGGAAATGAGAGAGCAGACACACTGGCTGGCAAGGCAACAATAAGAACTGGATTACTGCTTGGCCGATCTGATGTGATAAGAAATCTGAAGGATCACTTAAGCAAACAAAAGCAAAGCCGCTATACCGTAGACCATCTTTCACACCTGAACATCAAGAGATTAATTATATGCTTACACACAGACTCGCTTTAGTGATAAGGTGTGTTATATTCTTCTTATTGTTCTTCTTCTTTATTTCATTATTATCCACACACCCCCCCCCCCACTCCCCCCCCCCCCCCCCCCCCCCCCCCAAAAAAAAAAATGGCGGAGGTTTTCCAATTAAGGGGAGACAATACCTTGTTCTAGCTTGCTGATGATCGGTTTATACTCTCCCCTTAAGCGGTCTTTCGTCTACATATTTTTTTTAATCTCATTTTTATCTATTCATTTATCTATTTATCTATTCATTTGCCGATTTATATATTTATTTATATATCTATTTGCTCTTATCATTTAGCGATTAATTGCATATCATCCTCATAATCGA
Source organism: Conus betulinus (assembly GCA_016801955.1). Taxonomy (NCBI): domain Eukaryota; kingdom Metazoa; phylum Mollusca; class Gastropoda; order Neogastropoda; family Conidae; genus Conus; species Conus betulinus. The sequence continues at coordinate 374,051 of JADBJO010000982.1, read as the reverse complement.
TTGATTTTATACCGATTATATCCTACCGTCTGATCATTTTGTATCATTCTCACACTTTAGGTTTTGCTTGATTATTGATTAAAATTATCGATCATGTTAATCCGGGTTCAAATTATCGATTGATTTTCTACCGATCGTATTCTATTTTGCGATCACTTGTGTCATTCAACTGTTTTAGTATTTACTGATTGCTGATTACTGATTAATCATACTATGGGATTCGGGATGTGTTGAGGGTTATTTCTCGCCTGATATATACTTGTGTGTGTGTGTGTGTGTGTGTGTGTGTGTGTGTGTGTGTGTGTGTGTGTGTGTGTGTGTGTGTGTGTGTGTGTGTGTGCGTGTGCGTGCGTGCGTGCGTGCGTGCGTGTGTGTGTGCGTGTGTGTGTGCATGCGTGTGAGCGTGCGTTCTTTACGAAAATTTGTAGCATGAACTATTGGGCCTATGTGTGAGATATAACTCCTTGTCTTTCTTCCAGATTGAAATTACTGTTAGTTGTTGATGAGAAAATGTACATCTACTTTTCAAAGCAAAAAATGTACAACAGAGAGCTATGTAACATTTCAAAATGGATCCATGTTGATCTTCATAACAAAACAAAGTACAAGGGTACACATATACACAGTGGGACTGGCTGATATACGTATGCATTCTCTCTCTCTCTCTCTCTCTCTCTCTCTCTCTCTCTCTCTCTCTCTCTCTCTCTCTCGCACATACACACAACACGCATACCACAACACAACACACACACACATGCACACACACGCGCGGGTGCGCACGCACACACGCACGCACGCACACCATACCATAACACAACACACACACACCCGCACACACACACACACACACACACACACACACACACACACACACACACACACACACACATACAAGCCACATACTTGCTCTCACGTACACATTCTCTCATTCTCTGTCTGTCTGTCCGTCCGTCCGTCCATCCGTCTCTCTGTCTGTCTGTCTGTCTGTCTGTCTGTCTGTCTCTCTCTCTCTCTCTCTCTCTCTCTCTCTCACACACACACACACACACACACACACACACACACACCCCGACAGTTACAAAGTCTTGGGACAAGGAAGACAGAGACCGGGTGACGACATCGTCGAGCACGTGAGTCTCGTGGCTGATGATCTGAATTCACAATCCAGTCAGGTATAAAACTGTGAACTGAAGCAACGCAGACTCTTTCTTGCGGTGAGTGTTTGGTTTGCTGAGGATGTTACGCAGAGTTTTTTTTTTTTTGGCTTGGCAGCAGCCACGGACTTTTTTGTCGGTGGTGAGTCCTATATTGCGTTTTAAGTCACATGCGTGTATGATACATTCATTTTTTTTTTTTTTTACTTAATCTTGAAAAAAAAAAAAATGGCTGTCCCATCTTTTTTGCTCCCTGAGTGACATTGCACCCATGCCACTCATCCCGATCTCCTTCACCTTCTCCCTCATCCCCCCCCCCCCCCCCCCCCCCCCCCCTCGCCTCGCCGTTCGCAGCCACATCCCGGCCCGCCCCGCCGCAGCCCCGGCGCTACCAATCCACAGGAAGCAGTCAATTTCAAGTCGTCAAGAGGCAGTCCACCGGCGGAGACACTGTTCTGCTGCCGAGTCACTTCGGTGGTGTTCAGTGGCGCCTGTTCTGAACCAACATAAGCAGGACGCACCTACTACGTAAGATATTAACGTTCCTGCAACGGGGAGGGGGGGGGAGGGCGGTGGGGGGGGGGGGGGGGGGGGCATTCATGCATGCAGCTCCACTTTGGCGGATGTGAAAAAGTTACCAGCGTTGACGGCAAACGTGGCCGATGGGACTTGTTGTTGTTGAGGGGAACTGTTGTTGTCGAGGGGAACTGTTGTTGTTGAGGGGAACTGTTGTTGTTGAGGGGAACTGTTGTTGTTTAGGGGAACTGTTGTTGTCGAGGGGAACTGTTGTTGTGAGGGGAAACTGTTGTTGTTGAGGGGAACTGTTGTTGTTGAGGGGAACTGTTGTTGTTTAGGGAACTGTTGTTGTTGAGGGGGGAACTGTTGTTGTTGAGGGGAAATGTTTTTGGGAGGGGAACTGTTGTTGTTGAGGGGAACTGTTGTTGTCGAGGGGAACTGTGTTGTTGTTGAGGGGAACTGTTGTTGTCGAGGGGAAATGTTGTTGTTGAGGGGAACTGTTGTTGTTTAGGGGAACTGTTGTTGTTTCGAGGGGAACTGTTGTTATTTAGGGGAACTGTTGTTGTTATTGAGGGGAACTGTTGTTGTTGTTGAGGGAAACTGTTGTTGCCGAGGGGAACTGTTGTTGTTGAGGGGAACTGTTGTTGTTGTCGAGGGGAACTGTTGTTGTCGAGGGGAACTGTTGTTGTTGAGGGGAACTGTTGTTGTTTAGGGGGAACTGTTGTTGTTGAGGGGAACTGTTGTTGTTGAGGGGAACTGTTGTTGTTGAGGGGAACTGTTGTTGTCGAGGGGAACTGTTGTTGTCGAGGGGAACTGTTGTTGTTGAGGGGAACTGTTGTTGTCGATGGGAACTGTTGTTGTCGATGGGAACTGTTGTTGTGTTGAGGGGGAACTGTTGTTGTCGAGGGGAACTGTTGTTGTCGAGGGGAACTGTTGTTGTTGAGGGGAACTGTTGTTGTCGAGGGGAACTGTTGTTGTCGAGGGGAACTGTTGTTGTCGAGGGGAACTGTTGTTTATCGAGGGGAACTGTTGTTGTCGAGGGGAACTGTTGTTGTCGAGGGGAACTGTTGTTGTTGAGGGGAGCTGTTGTTATCGAGGGGAACTGTTGTTGTCGAGGGGAACTGTTTGTTTGTCGAGGGGAACTGTTGTTGCCGAGGGGAACTGTTGTTATCCGAGGGGAAATTGTTGTCGTCGATGTAGCCTGATCTTTATGACCGGAACTGTTGTTGTCGAGGGGAACATTTGTTTGTCGAGGGGAACCCCATCATCCGATGGGAAACCGTTGTGTAGCCGATGGGAATCTGGCGCGTCGTCGATGTAGCCTGATCTTTACAAGACCGTTTTCGTTAAAGCACACTGAATTTCCCCTTACCCCATCATCCGGCGATAGCCATCCACCCTTCGATTTTTGCGACAGTTCCCTTCTCCTCCCAGCCCCATGCTTGACAAATGTTGAGACTTTGAATCGGTGTCATCAAAATGCCGGTAAGTTTGCTTTTACAACATACTAGCATGTGTACTGGTCTAACAGAAGATGTATGAGAGACGTGCAAAAAACAAAAACAAAACCAAACAAACAAGAAAGAAAAGAAGAAGAAAGAAAGAAAAACGAAAACAAAAAAAAAGTATAAAGCACTAGATCTAAAATCAAGTACCAGCAATACAAAGACAAAAAGAAAAAAAAAAAAAATGCAGTTTTCACTTATACATCTCAGATGAAAGTTTTGATTCCGAAAGTGATTACATGTTGGCCCTGAAATACTACTTGAAGTGCACCTGAGCGTTATGATAGCAAAATGGGTCTGCATGACCTCCAAGATCTAAGGCTTGGACAGGTGATGCCAGATAACAGCAGGTGAGTTACATACTTACAATGGCTGTTGCACCCCGTTGCACCCCCCAGATCCGTCGTCATAGTACTTCAAACTTCAGGGTGAGACTGAGGTATGACCAACTATGAAACAGCAGCAGACGTTAGCATAGGAGTCAACCCAATTTTCCTCATTTTACAACTTCCATATTGAAAAATACTTTTTCCCTTATTCAGAGCCCAAAAACCTTATACATTACAGAAAAAAACGCAAAAACACAAACCAAAAATTGCATTGAATACAATGTAATACTCAGTATCAGGCAGAACTTTTTGAAACAAATGGCAGTTTAAGACGGTTTATGAATAACAATAACATTTACCCATCCAAAAGAATCTTCTCTTCCATTTCAGCAGAATGCATCACTTGAGACAGTTTGTAGATCAAATCACACACCCTATAGTGAAACACTGACAATGATGCAGAATTAAAACTGTTTGTAAAATCCATTGTTTACACACACTCTTCCACTTTACCAACATCATGAGTCCATCAAAGTCACAAACCAATTTGTTCTATGCACTTTCCACACCTACCAACATAATTAGTCCATTGAAGTCAGGAGGACATCATTACTTGCTGTGATCCCCAAAGTTTCTATTCCCAGTCATACCAATTTCCCAAGAACACAAAGCCATTGTTCTGTTCAACACTGTCACTTGCAAATGACAGTTACTGATGTTCATCGTTGTACAGCTTGGTGGCAGACTTTGCTGCCAGCAACAAGGGGGGCTGAAAGGTTGATCTCAAAACATGACCGATCATCTACTTAGTTCGTTCCCATTTCAGTGCTAGAGTCCGTGTCGTCTGCTATGAAAATTTGTTTACCATGCAGTTTAGCACAGTGATTTAAGATTTGTCCATATAAATCAGTTTACCCCATATTGGAACTTGTGTATAGCCGTACAGACCCAAAATTGTAGGTTTCCCATACATACAGCAATACGGGAAAAACCGTATCGGTTGACACCTATGCACGAGCAGTTAAAAAAAAATCAAGAGGCCCTGAAGAACATTTTCAAAGAATAAACAAGTCCTGTTTCAAGATTTTGGGCTGCTGAAGTGAAGTTACACTTGGGAACTTCCCGTCTTTTTCTGTACAGTGGAAACAATTAGCCTGAGCAAAGCACCATGTAGAAGCCTCTGTAGTGCTTACGGAGAGGTGGAACAATTTGGATTGGGGTTGGGAACTGGATTTATTACCAGAGCAAGGGAAACAGAGAAGTGCTGCTGGGGAAGCGGTTGGTTGCGGACCTGAATGTCCAAACCAAGTCTTGTTACTGAAATATAATCGGAATACTCAGCACTGTACACTATGTCACACAGCCTTACCTGTTTGGGCATCATGAATCATTTATGAGCGATAACTCACTGTCAAGCCCTGCCGACAGTGGACTGCCAACATTTGAGTGACAAGCAAAGATGGGTAAGGAGTGGTATCAGTGAGAGGTTTAATAATATATTAATAATGAGATGAAAGTGTGTGCGTGTGTGTGTGTGTGTGTGTGTGTGTGTGTGTGTGTGTGTGTGTGTGTGTGTGTCACTGACAGAGTTAGTGAGAGTTGTGAACATGAATATTGGTTAAATCGTAGATCAGTGGCATTAGCGTCCAGTGTTGTTTTTCACCCTAGTTTTGCATTGTTTGGGGCTTAAACTTTCTTTTGTATGTTTTCATTTACACTAAAATCATTCACATGTTGTTATGATCTGCATTAGAAAACAGCGTTTCAAATCATAACAGCCAGAATTAGGGCTGTCATTTTCGCTTTGGAATGCACTCAAAGGTGTTTGCAATTTTTGGACTCCCAACACAAAATCCACCATCTAATGCACATGAAAGTGACTAAATGTTCCTCCCGCATACCAGCATACCTCCTGCACACACTCCACACACACACACACACACACACACACACACACACACACACACACACACACACACACACACACACACACGTGCAATTGCTTGCAATTATTGTGTTGTGTTAAAATGGATCAAAACCTATTTAGGTTACTTGTTGAATCATTGACACTGTCAGGTTAGTGTGTTGTGTTATGATGGATCAGAAACCTGTTTGGGTTACTTACCAACAGGGGTGAGTTCCAGTCTCAAGCACCCAGCACAAAATGGATATCTTCATGCTAGATGAGTTGCACCCTGAAGTGTAGTTCCCTTTCCCCTGTAAGTTCCATTTTCTGTTCTACTCTGTGTTTGCTGATGCAGAGTTTTGCAAGAGTAATGAGGTGATTTTTTTTTCTGTGATGCTAGTGGCTTCTTGGCAGCCTAGATGAGTGTTCTGTTCAGATTTTAATCTCTTGCCACAGCATTTTTTTTGTGCTTGAAACCAAAGTCCATAATGGTTTTGTAAGCAGTCAAGGGCAGAGGGAGAGAGTCATCCATCCATCACCCAAGACCGTGTTGACGTTTGACGTTTTGTTTATTTCAGTTCAGTCAGTCAAAACCAAACCAACCTGGAAAATTACCACGAAAATCAGATTTAGAAAAGTGGCAACAAAATGAGAAATTTCCAAAAGACATGAATGAAAGGAAACATACATTTGTAACTATGAGTACACAATTTGCATAATAACAGTATAGCACCTGAAAAGAAGTAATGGATTAATTTATGTTTAACACAAGGAATTCCTCTGCAAATAAGCACATCAAGAAGAAAACGGGCCATGTTGTGCTGCAAACATCCACAAGACTATATTGGTAGTCTGATGAAAAGGCATTGACATAAAAATCTTTAGAGCATACAACCATGGGTGAATATGCCAAAAAAAATCAACTCGGCATAACAATGGAAGAAAAGCAAAGTGAAATAACATTAAAATACTGTGAACATACTGCATCTGTTCTGTTACAGCAATGGCTGTACTGCATGCTAGCAGCACTGACCCTTGTGTCTATTAAGACAATAGAACAGGAAAACAGCAATTATATGAACAGGGCATGGACTCTTATTACTCAGCAGATTCAGTTAGTCTATCATAAAATAAAAAGTTACATTTATTCATAATAATACATACACAACATCATTCAGTCAATGGCTCTGACAAAAAAAAAAAAAAACATATCTTTCATTCAACACCATTGATTGCATACACATTGGCTTGCGGTAATAATGACCGTTGTGACCACCAGCTTTATGACAAAATCCATGGTACCAAAGGTACAATGAATTGCACAGAGGCGTGTTGAAAAAATGTCAAAACAAAACCAAAAAATTACAACAGATAATCAACATGGGAAAAGCATTGTCTACCTCAGGACAGGGTGTTGAAACACGCACCCATTCATCTGTCCCGGCCACCTCTCTAGTGTGGAACAGGCATCCTCTGAAAAGGCAACATGTGTGTCACTAAATCATAGCTCCAAGACTCGCATGATCTTGAAAAAAAAAAAAATAATAAATGCCTGGCATCAACATCGCCAGCAAGAATACTGCAAAGGGAAGCAACTCGTACATTTCAGTGGTGTACTCTTCAAAAAGGGATTACTTCCCTTTACTAACCCCTCTTCGTAATCTAGGCCCTAGTACAGCCAAGAAATGGAACACAATTGAAAAACGAAGTTTCTGACACATTTAACTGGAAATTGAAAATATCAGCATAGATCTTCAGGAATTGCTTTCAACAACAGTGTAACTACAAGGAATGAGAATAAACTGAATAATTCATTCCAGCTTCCATCACATCGGGTACTGATTCCATGGAAAAAAAAAAAATAACATGCACAGAGAGAGAGGAAGGGAGAACTGTTCAAGACCTCTTGAAAGAAAAATACAACCAGTTCTCCTTCTAAATAAAAACTCTTACTCTTGTAAACATCTCCATTAAATGGCCCTTAACATTATCCTTAAAACATTTAAACATGTCAACAACAACAAAAAATATTTATCTATAACAACCAGATTCCCAATGAATCTGCAACAGTAAACTTGTTTTAACATACCTCAAAAGATAATCATCTTTGCCTTGGTTCTGTGGCTAACCAGCATGAAACAGTTTTTCTTCCCCAAATGAAACAGGCAAGAGCTCTGCTAGATGTGACAAGCAGTGCGGAAGAGATGGTGTTTTTGGCGGGAGGCTGGTATTATTGCCTCCTGTTTACACCAGCAGCTAATACGCAGCAGAATATAGGCCCTGAGCTTCAGTAGATAACAATATTAATGAATGCTTTGTCATTACCATTAATAAATATCCATTCTGGTAGTTTCTGCACATTCCTAGACAGAGATTATGCCAAGTAGTGATTATATTCACAAACCAACTGTTGTATTCCTACTTGTCCACTGGCGTTTTCTAAAGATCGTTCTGGAACCAGGCTAATTTGGCACCAAGGAGGATAACTCTTTGACAAAAGTTCAGAATTCAGTGAAATCCCTATGCACTTGCACTACCCTTATCAGCTCTACTACATGCAAACGAATAAAAATAGCAACAATAAAACGAAACATGCTCTTCAAGAGCATGAGTATTAAACATTTGCAGAAGTAAACTTCTGTCCAGCCACAGTTTCACCAGTTTGCGGTTAAAGACAAAATACTGTATGTAGTCTTTGACCCCACAATTGTACTCATTTGACTGTTCAAGGTCTATTTTTTGTGTCGTCTCATATGAATGGACTTGGGCCTAAGTCGATCCATTCCATGCCATCAGTGTTGTGATCTTGGTCAGTCTCATGCCTGTAGGCATTGCCAAGTCCTCGGTGGAATGCAGCCGGAGTGTGATGTGGTGCAAGGTTTCCACTGCTGGCCTGTTGTGGCCCCAACTGTGAGCTGGCCATGTTATGTGCCTGTTTCTTCCTGGGTGGTGCACAGTTTTGCTTGCTTGTTTGTTTTGTTTGTTTGTTTGTTTGTTCTCTGCCTGGTGGTCTTTGCCCTTGTGCTGTGCACTGTCACTGTCTGTATCTTTGGATAGCTGTCAGTCACAGAGCCAGCAGAACAATGCCACAGCTTTATCTGCTGAGTCAGACAGGTCATACCCCCACTGTGGTCTGAGGCACTGGTGTGAACCAGGTGTAGGTTCCACATGGGCAGTGTCCAATGATGTGTGTTGAATGGCATCACTCATTGTCAGCAGTCAGGTGTCTTGACTGTCACTGGCAAAAACATTCAACACAATGGATTTCGGGTGGGCAAGAAGGTTTTGGCAGGTGACAGGGAAGTATGAGCTTACTCCTGCCTGTCCTCTTAGAGTATGCAGCACAGTGCTTGCAGAAACATGCAGTGTGAGAACCAAGATGGCTCAGCTGTCACTGTGATGTGTCTGAGACAGGTGTAGTGTGAGGATCAAGGCAGCTCAGCTTTCACTGTGATGTGTCTGAGGCAGGTGTAGTGTGAGGATCAAGGCAGCTCAGCTTTCACTGTGATGTGTCTGAGGCAGGTGTAGTGTGAGGATCAAGGCAGCTCAGCTTTCACTGTGATGTGTCTGAGGCAGGTGTAGTGTGAGGATCAAGGCAGCTCAGCTTTCACTGTGATGTGTCTGAGGCAGGTGTAGTGTGT
>JADBJO010000982.1:207500-362500 GCA_016801955.1 Conus betulinus | reverse complement strand
ACCAGGTGCTAAAACTGCACATATTTTTCGGTTACCCTCAGCAGAAGAAATGTATTGTTCGTGTGGAGAAGTGAAGAAAAGTTGCTTACGATTTTTCAGCCAAGAGAAATCACTCGTAAAGAAACGAATGACGTCAAACGCTCTTTAATCATAAGATCAGATTGTAGATCTAAAATAGAATATGTTTCCATGGAAGATAGGTAAATAAGTTATGTCGAAACAAGCAAACATTTAAGTTTTTTTTTTTTAGGTCGAACATAAATCATACATTAACGAAAACATCAACGAAAAAGAGAAATCAATTATTTGGGAATATTAATTTTGTAATCAGTGTTTTTCCTGGACTGACAAAGACAACACGTCATGCTGCGCACACGGCAGAGAGAGGAGGCTATATGTATATATACACTCGTTTTGGAAAGTGCAGAGTTTAAACTATATGCATCTGCCAATGTGGACTGTGTAATTCCAAATCTGCCAACCATCTGGTAAGCTGAAAAGAAAAAGTGGTTGCGAACTACATTATTAGCATTTCTGAAGAAAGCAAGACTTTTATGTCATAGTTTTATTGTACCTGGATGGTGTGTGAGCATGCTCAGAAAAACCACCTGTGGTGTGGATAAAGCTTCGGTGACACTTGCCACAAGCATGTTACGTAACTTGTGAATTCAACTTTTCTCCTTAAAAATTCATATCCTTTTTCATTGAGCATTGTTGGATTTGGTGTGTAAGTGTGTTTTTATCACACTTGTTTGTAGTTTTGACTTGCTTGTTTCTCATATTCATTATCCTTTTGAATTGAAGATAGTTGTTGTGTGTGTATACTATACAGACACATTTGAGTTGGTATTCAGGTGTATCTATCTTTGCTATATTTGTTTTAGTTGCACAAATGGTGCAATCATCTTCAAAGTGGCCACAGGAGGACGGACTACGTATTCCCTACAAGTGGCCAGTCTAACCATTCACACAGCAAGGCACCACATGCCAGCAGGTGCAGCCAGAGAAAAAGCCTACAAGTGGCCAGTCTAACCATTCACACAGCAAGGCACCACATGCCAGCAGGTGCAGCCAGAGAAAAAGGCCTAAAAGTGGCCAGTCTAACCATTCACACAGCAAGACACCACATGCCAACACGTGCAGCCAGAGAAGAAGTCTACAAGTGGCCAGTCTAACCATTCACACAGCAAGGCACCACATGCCAACACGTGCAGCCAGAGAAAAAGCCTACAAGTGGCCAGTCTAACCATTCACACAGCAAGACACCACATGCCAACAGGTGCAGCCAGAGAAAAAAGCCTACAAGTGACCAGTCTAACCATTCACACAGCAAGACACCACAGGCCAACAGGTGCAGCCAGAGAAAAAGCCTACAAGTGGCCCAGTCTAACCATTCACACACAGCAAGGCACCACATGCCAACAGGTGCAGCCAGAGAAAAGCCTACAAGTGGCCAGTCTAACCATTGACAGAGCGAGGCACCACAGGCCGGCATGAGCAGCCAGAGAAAAAAGCCTACACGTGGCCAGTCTAACCATTCACACAGCAAGGCACCACATGCCAACAGGTGCAGCCAGAGAAAAAGCCTGCAAGTAACCAGTCTTACCATTCACACAGCTAGGCACCACACGCCAGCAGGTGCAGCCAGAGAAAAAAAGCCTAGAAGTGGCCAGTCTAACCATTCACACAGCAAGCTAGAAAACGAAAAGAATGCCAGGTGCTCCACATATCACCACAGGGGAAACAGCCTGAAGAAAAGCAGAGGAAAGAGGCTGACAGCACACCATCAGCATCAGAGAAGAAGAAAAAGGAGGAGAGTGAGAAACGGAGACAGAATAAAGCATCAGGAATCATGACCATCAGTCACACGATAGAAGAGATTGAAGATTCCCATTTAGCATCAGGAATCATGTCCTGAGTCTCACAATAGAAGAGAAATGAGATTCAAGATTCCCATTTAGCATCAGGAATCATGACCATCAGTCACACGATAGAAGAAATGTGAGATTCAAGATTTCCATTTAGCATCAGGAATCATGTCCTGAGTCTCACAATAGAAGAGAAATGAGATTCAAGATTCCCATTTAGCATCAGGAATCATGAACATCAGTCACACGATAGAAGAGATGTGAGATTCAAGATTCCCATTTAGCATCAGGAATCATGTCCATCAGTCACACGATAGAAGAGAGAAATGCTATCCAAGATTCCGATTTACCGAATTTCCACTATATTGCAGGCAGTTAAAACTCTGATCTCTTGGAAGGACATTGTGGGGAGGGGAGGGGGAGGATTTGAACTGTAAGATGACCCGTTATGGTTTGATTTTGAGTCATGAAAGTGAAAAGCAACCACATGATGCTTACCAAATTTACACTGGGAAACCAAGTGAAACAGATATGTACATGTCCCATTTCTTACTGTTGAGTTTAACTTAAATTGCAAAATGGCTTGAAGTCAGCCTCATTTGAAAGAATAAAATGACTTGGTATTCTTTTCCTTAAAATTCATTCTAGTTTGACATGAATTTTGACTGTCTATATTTCTGTACTGTTTCCCTGTGGTTGGCCTAAGGTCTGATATCGTGTTATCACTATGTTTTACAGCTCTTGGATGGGCCGTCACCAACCAGGTGGACACAGGGTGCACGCCTCCCAGGCCTGGACCCTCCCAGAGGATCCAGGGCTCATACCAGGAGTTTGCAGGGTGCACGCCTCCCAGGCCCGGACCCTCCCAGAGGATCCAGGGCTCATTCCAGGACACAGGGTGTACGCCTCCCAGGCCCAGACCCTCCCAGAGGATCCAGAGCTCATACCAGGAGTTTGCAGGGTGCACGCCTCCCAGGCCCGGACCCTCCCAGAGGATCCAGAGCTCATACCAGGAGGACACAGGGTGCACACCAGCGAGGCCCGGATCCTCTCGGAGGATCAGATTTTTACCTGTACAGGCAGCAGGAGGAGGAGGAGGCGCTGAATGGGCAGATGGAGTGTGCAAGACGGTATTAGGGCCTAGGGCTGTAGGGAAAGCGGAGAGGAAGGGCAGTAGAAGATAGGATCAGAAAGAGAGGTTGCAGAATGTTTAGAGGGATAAAGTTGTTGGGTTAGAGCAAGAAAGAGGGGTAGCAGGAAGGTTTAGAGGGATAGAGTTGTTGGGTTAGAGCAAGAAAGAGGGGGTAGCAGGAAGGTTTAGAGGGATAGAGTTGTTGGGTTAGATAGAGTAAGAAAGAGAGGTAGCAGAATGTGTACAAGGATAGAGTTGTTGGGTTTAGCTATTAGAGTGTATTGTGATAAAGATTTTTTCTTAGTGTAAGTTCTACCTGGAAAAGATAAATACATAGGTAAACAGGGAAGAACACAGATATATAGATAAGAACTCGGGATAACCTGTTGCTGCCATGCAAAGCTCAGACTTATTTTTCTCTTCCTGTGAGTGTGAAGAATGACTTAAGTAGGGGCAAATGATTGACCGGGGCTGTGCCAGTTGGGGGTTGTCCCCCTGGAGCGCTTCGCCTACTGGAGTGGCCTGGTCTTGATGCCCTGAACAGTCAAGTTTGATCTGGTAAAATAAGGAATGTCTTCTTTTGTAGTGTGCAGCAACAGATAAAAACTAAAAGATGAAAAAAGAATAAAAAATCAAACTGTTAACAGTGGCCTGGGCAGTTAGGTGAAAGTAAATGTAACATCATTCATTAGCTGTAGGTTAGGGTTAGTGTAGGAAGACCGCAATGCCAGCATGGACCCAGGCATGCCACTTCTCCAGTCTTTGTCGTGGTCTTTGATAGTCATTCTTTGAAAACTACTTTTTCATGTTGGGGAGGGGTTGAGGGGGGGGGGGGGGGGGTGTCATTCTTTGAAAATTCATTGATTACATTTTTGTGCTGCATATTTTGCCGTTTTTGACCTGGCATGCCTGGGCATGTAAATATTATTTGATTCCCTTTTTATTTATCGTTCTTGTACATTAGCTTTGTGTATTTTCTTTCTGGTTTTGTTGGATGTGTGTGTGTGGGAGTGTGGTTTCTGGAATTTTTCAGTGCTCAGTTTTTTTTTTTCATTTTTTCTTTTACCTCTGTTTGCCATATTACTTAGAAACAACAACGAAAATTCCATTCCGCCCCTCCTTCCCTCCCCCTTTCACCCCTACCCCTCCTCCTCCAGTCCCGTAGCTCATCTTTTTTGTGTCACCTGTTTCATCTCTTACCCCTCCCCCTCCTCTCCTAGTCTTTCCTCTCATCTGCCCACATTTCCTTCTTTGCTTTAAGTTTAACCCCTCACTTGGAATATATTCTGTTCAAACCTGACCATTCATCTTTATTCTACCCCTAATCCTCTTCTTGCTTCGCTCACCACTTTGTCTTTCCACTCAATGTTCTGGTTCCCCTGACTCCTGCTTCCACAGTTTCTGTTCTTTTTCTTCTGTTAGCGGGGGCATGCGCCTATACCTTCTCCCCACCTCTGCACATTTGCATCTAACTCTGGCATCTTTCCACTAATTTGTAGTATTACTACTTTTTTTGCGCCCCTCTATCTCTGTCTCTTTCCATTGAACGTGTGTTGAATTTCACCCCTACCACCATCGCTTCTCACCCCTAACCTTTCTTTTTCAGCTGCCATTCTTTTTCCTATACCACCAGTCTCCCATTTCTAACACTTCTTTAGCCTACATTTGAAGAGCAGTGATCATAGGAACGCGCCCACCCTTTCCCATTCCAACCCCCACATTTCTTCATAATTCTGTCTTCCCATCCCCACTAACACAGTGTTCTGCCTGCAACCACACACATTCCTTCAGCATGGCTCCCTGAATCACATATCTTAAATTACTTCTTTTTTTTCTTCTTTTCTAAGTCTGAAAAAGGATATCACACTTTTCGTTTGCATTTATTTTCTTTTTATCCTTTTCATTCTTTTATGTTTTTGATTGAAAAACATTCGATTATTTGCTTATCCATTTGACCATTCCCTTCACAATTACAGGTGTGTTGCTACACCATATAACCTTCCTTTTGAAACCCTATGTCTTCCATTCACTTGATCTCCAGCTACATCCCGTACGTTCCATAGTATTCCCAAGATGGGGATAGGAAGGTTTATGCCACAGCCCTGTTCTATGATGGACTTTACTCCTTCCTGTTCATTGTCTGATATCCCTGTGCCAGGTTCTCACTCGTTATATCTTGTTTCACACCATTTCCTCCATCTCACTTCCAGCCATCCCTTTTCCCCTGCCACTTACTATTTTCCCCTCTCTCTCTCCCATTCTTATTTTTTACCACGGACTGTCTACCTATCCTAAAAAATCCAAAAGACAATTTTCTAAATGAATAAAAAAAACTTACAAAATATGAAAATGGAAAAGAAATAAAAAAAAGACAAAATATGGGGGAAAAAAGTTTCCTATGTTGATTTGAAAGTTTTGGAAGTGTTGTCTTTGTCATGTCTGTGTCAGTGTGTGTAGTAGGTTATAAAAACAAAAAAAAAAAAAAAATCTAAAGACAAAAAAAAAAATGTACAAAATATAAAAATGAAAAAAAAAATTAAAAAGTTAAAAAATAACAAACAGAAAAAGAAACAATTGGTGCTTGTTAACATACTTTTCTGGTGATGAGATGCAAAGACTTTTTGCGATAAACACCACTGGGGCTTATCACACCCACTAGATACGGGGTTTTGAAGAGGCTGGGACGGAGGGAGGGAGGGAAAGGTTAGGGATAGACAGGTGAAGGTGTGGGGAATTTCTGCAGTTTATAGAAAAAGGTTGTGTGTGGGGGGGAGGGCATGGGAAGGCCGGTGGGGGGAGGGGACGTGGCATGGCAGACAAGATGAGGTGCTTATTAGTGGTGAAAACATCATTGTGTGTTCTCAGTAGCAATCTCCATACTATCACAGCACAGTTGAAGAATGAAGCAATTAAGAAGTGAAAACAACACTGTTGTGTTCTCAATGGCAATCACCATGTTGCTATCACAGCACAGCTGAAGAACCAGGCAATTAAGAGGTGAAAACGTTGCTGTGTGTTCTCAATGGTAGTCACCATGTTGCTGTCACAGCACAGCTGAAGAATCAGGCAATTAAGAGGTGAAAACATCACTGTGTGTTCTCAATGGTAATCTCTGTGTTGCTATCGCAACACAGCTGAAGAATCAGGCAATTACGAGGTGAACACATCACTGTGTGTTCTCAGTGGTAATCACCATGTTACTATCACAGCACAGCTGAAGAATCTGGCAATTAAGAGGGCTCAGTGAGAGTACCTTTTCTTATGCTTGTGTGTGTGTGTGTGTGTGTGTGTGTGTGTGTGTGTGTGTGTGTGTGTGTGTGTGTGATATATTTTGTGTTTCTTACAATTCAGATTAAAAGGTGACAGCAGTTGAAGTTCTTTAGTTTTAACAACACAGCTTGGAAGAACAGGGGGAGGGGCAGGGAGGGATGGGGAATGGGGGTGGGGTGGGGGGAGACTGGGGGGGGGTAAAGGCGGGGGGAGGGGGAGGGAGGGGTTGGAGGGGGGAGGGGGAGGTGTGTGAGAGTGTTATTCACAGGGGCAACATTGTTGGGGACATAGATACTAACTCATTCTGTTTTCTGTGCAGGTGTTCCAAGACTGCTGAGGACGACCTAGGACTATTTGGAGGGCTGATGACGAGATGAGGTAGGTTTGTGTGTGTGTGTGTGTGTGTGTGTGTGTGTGTGTGTGTGTGTGTGTGTGTGTGTGTGTGTGTGTTTTACAAAGATAACATTATTGTTGGATTTCTGCATTACTTTTGTTGTGTTTTCTATATAGGTGTCTCAGGATGACTACGGACAGTAGACAGAGAAGAGCTGAATGCGAGACGAGTGTGTGCATGTGTCTGTGTTTCTGAGGTAGAGAAGGATAGAAGTGGATGGGGAGACAGAGGTGTTAGGGAAGAAGGAAAGGCAGGCAAGGGGGGGAGGGGGCGAGGGGGGGAGGGGGGCAGGTGGAGATGGAGAGGAGGGGAGGGAAGAAGGGGAAGGAAAGGGTGGCAGGGAGGGGAAAGTGTGTGTGTGTGTGTGTGTGTGTGTGTGTGTGTGTGTGTGTGTGTGTGTGTGTGTGTTGTTCACACAGGGGCAACATTTGGGGGGCTAATGCTAACTCGCTGTGTTTTCTGTGCAGATGTCGCAAGACTGCTGAAGAAGACTTTGGACCACTTGAAAGGTTGGAGATGAGGTGATGGGGGTGTGTGCGTATGCGCATGTGTGTATGCGTGTACATGTGTGTGTGTGTGTGTGTGTGTGTGTGTGTGTGTGTGTGTGTGTTTGGTATTTTCAGGGATAACATTGTCGTCAGATTTCGCTGTTAATTGTGTTTTCTGTGCAGGTGTCTCAAGATGACTGCAGGCATTGGACAGAGAGGAGTCCAACCAAGTGTGGAGATTAAACCCGCTTGGGACGATGGGCCCCGCTCGGGGCTTCCCGGTCAAACACGATGAGCCACGATTCAAATCTTGCGCTGATAAGAGACCAGTCAAGTGTCCAAATGCAACTGACCAATTTGAAGGCTCGTAGCTGTAGTCCTTTGTCTTCCACCTTCGGAATAACGCTGCTTTTATCCTGAAAATGAGTGATGCTGAGAGCCACCACGAGGGTGACAATCTTTCTCACGACACCAGTGATGAGTCTGTGTTTAACAGCGACGGGGATTATGAAGGTAATTATGTGTGTGTTTTTGTTGCAAACTGAGTGAAAGTGGTTCAAGTGCTTGTTTTGTGACTGTGGCAGTGATGAATGGAGTAGAGGTGGGGAGCGCTGGAGTAACTGATACGAATGGTTTGTTTACATTTGCTTCGCTGTCACTGTGGGAGTATTTCCTCATTGTTTCTGTACCTTTGCAAACATGAACTGTTGAATGAAACTTGTGTTTATATACATTAGTCTTTTGGTTTTGCTAGTAATTTGTTGCCAGTTGTGTTTGCTACATTAGAAATTTAGTAAGATATTTTTGAAGGGCGAGTCATGTGGGTGGGCTGTTTTGATCCAACTGTTTTGATCCAAGTAAAGCCATTTTTCAAAACTCAAAAACTTATTTTCAACTGATTCTACTTTATATTTTCATTAGAATTGTAGAATAAACATGAGAGGATTTCCTCTTCCCCTCTTTCCCATCCCCACATCCATTGTTTTGTGTGTGTGTGTGTGTGTGTGTGTGTGTCTGTGTCTGTGTCAGGGCAGAATAAATGTGATTATTTCTTCTTCTGTGTACGCAGACCGATACTCCTAGGGACGCTCCCTGTATAAACAGACAAGAATTTATCCCATCTACCCAACAAAGTGAATGGAGTTTTGTTTGTATGACCGTTTTTTATCCCACCATTAAGGCATCCATACTCCATCTTCGGGGAAGGTGCATGCTATGTGTAACGTGTCATCCATACCAACGACCAAACTGGCCTTCTCTTCTGAAAGATGGTGATGGGATTTAACGTGTGTGCAAGATATGATGCGTGCATTCACACATGGATCCTCGCTTTATAGTCTCATTCGAAGGACTGTATGGGGGAATGGAATCGGAACCAATGTTAACTCCGAGGGAAAAATCCCCCTGTACCAAAATGGCCAGCGGAGATTCGAACCCGCAGCCCCAAGATTACGAGTCTGGCGCTCTACCACTGAGCTATTCCGGCCCTCAATGTGGTTATTAATTGTTGGTAACCGAAACATAGAGAGCTGACTGTCAAAATATTTGTCCCATGTTATCTTGTGGTTGCCTCGTGTTTAGGATTATCTCTTGGTATGTTGAGTGTAGTATTAGAATTACGCATCTTGGTAGCAACATAATTATTAAGATAACATGTCACTTAACTACAGGATAGTAACAGCGTTATGGTGCGAGTTACAAGTTAGGCTTGTTGGTCTGCTTTTGTATGAGCTGGATCTCTGAACTGGGGTCCCTAAGTTCTATAGATATTAGGCATCTGAGGGTCGGTGTACTGTGTATCTGTGTTCCTGTGGATTTCTACAGTTATGGTGTGAGTTACAAGTTAGGCTTGTTGATCTGCTGTTTGTATGAGCTGGCTCTCTGAGCTGGGGTCCCTAGGTTTTAGATGTTAGGCATCTGAGGGACGGTGTTCTGTGTATCTGTGTTCCAGTGGATTTCTACAGCGGCCTGAAGAAGGGGTGATCCTAGTGGAGTATTTGTCCCATTTGCCTCTCACGTATGTGGAGCGTTTGGAGAAATGGCTGACGTGTCTGTGAGGCTCTGGTGAACTGTAAATTTGTTGTCTGTGGCTATGTCCATGGGGCTGTGCATTGGCTGGATCTATTGAGGTGCTGCCGACTGGATTTCCAGGGCCTGAGAGTGGATTCAGACTTGCCCAGCTTACCATGTCTGCGTGCGTTGTAGAGGTGGAATCGAATGTTT
This sequence comes from Conus betulinus, assembly GCA_016801955.1. Lineage (NCBI taxonomy): Eukaryota > Metazoa > Mollusca > Gastropoda > Neogastropoda > Conidae > Conus > Conus betulinus. The sequence goes on along the minus strand of JADBJO010000982.1, from coordinate 353,125 downwards.
GTTTGTTTTCATGTGATGCTATGTTGAATTGAAATGACAAGAATGAGACTGTGGGAAGTTCCTTAAGCAACAATGTGGATGAAGACCTGAATACAAGAAGACGGAGATGATTTAAAAGTTTCAGAAGAAAAAAGGTGATTCTGACTGTTCCGGAGTCTGAATTTGGACCATCAGAATAACTTTGTGTGAATGTATGGTGCGACTGAGTGTAGTATAGCAGAGTGAGATAAAATATTTGATGCATCTTATATACAAAAATGAAATTGTGGATGGATGAATGAATAATAAATTAGTGTGTGACTGTTCATTGGAATTTTTTTTATTTAAGAGTATGAATCGAGTGGGAGTTTGTATTTAGGTAGGCATCCATTTCCAATTTGTTGTGTTGTTTTTTTAAATCAAAATCTTTCTTCTCTTCCTTTTCCACTACCCCCATTACAGTGTGTGCTGATTTAGGGGTTGGGTGGGTGGATGGGGAGTAGGCTGTAAATGGAAACAAAATCTTTTCACGTAATTCATGATTTATAGCAGAAAACATAACTGATAATATTGTACTTTCCTTTTTTTTTTAAATTCCAGACCCCAGCAGTGAAGATGGAAGTGATGATGATGCAGGTGGTGGCCCTGATGTTCACAGTGTTTGGAGTCGATCATTGGGAAGGATCCTGGACCTCAAAACATCCCTTTTACTGCTGTCCCAGGCCCCAAGCATGCTCCACCTCCAGATGCTAGGCCCACACATTATTTCAACCTATTTTTCTCTCCTGACTTAGTGGCTACAATTGTTCATGAGACCAACACCTACAGTCAGGAGTGGATCAACGCTAATGCTTACTACCTTCGCTGCAAGCCCACCTCCATTGTCTGTCAATGGATAAAGAGGGGACAAACAACCCAGGAAGAATTAAGGGTCTTTTTGGGTATTTGCTTGAATATGGGACTCATCTTACTGGGATTCCAGTCACCCCAGTCAACAGATCCCATGGTTCAACAAACATTTTTCAACGGACCATTATCAGCTTCTGTTGAAGTTTTTCCACTTCAATGATAATGCTAGGCAGCCCCCTCCTGGTGACCCTCGCCACCAACTATATAAAATTCAACCGCCGATTGACCATTTCAACAATGTGTTTCTTCATCATTACAACCCTGACGTGGACATCAGCATTGATGAGAGCATGATTGGGTTCTAAGGCAGAACCCCCAATCTTCGTATGTTCATGCCTCAGAAACGCCATGCCTGCTTTGGGGTGAAGTTGTGGTGTGTCTGTGTCAGCAGCACACAGGCTACACTTCAAGGTTTGAAGTGTACAAGGGGAGAAATCCTGCGGATCCAGTTCATCCTCGTGGCTTCACTTTTGACCTTGTCATGAGGCTGCTCCGAGACTGTGATTTTCTTCACAGAGGCTACCACCTTGGATGTGATAATTACTTCACCTCTCCGGATCTCTTCTTTGAACTGTATGCTCAAGGCACCACAGCAACTGGCATTGTTAGAAAGAACAGGAAAGGACTGCCAGAGCGGCCACCAATCAGAGGCTGAGGAACCACCAGGTGGCCGAGCAATGGAAGGGGCCTCTGCTGTGTGTCGCCTACAAGGATGGAGGCCAAACACCAGTGCTCCTCAGTACTGTTTCATCTGCTGGCTTCATGGGGTTCAGGAACAATAAGGGGCAGGAAGTCCAGAAACCCAAGGCTGTAGTGAAATATAATGGTAAGTGGGGGAGTGATGCAGGGTATGCCATGGGTACGGGGGGTGGGGGAGGTGATGCAGGGTATTCCATGGATATGGGGGTGGGAGGTGATGCAGGGTGTGCCATGGGTACCTGGGGGGGAGGGGGAGGTGATGCAGGGGTATGCCATGGGTACGGGGAGGGGTGGCAGGTGATGCAGGGTACTCCATGGGTATGGGGGTAGGAGGTGATGCAGGGCGTGCCATGGGTACGGGGGGGGGGGGGGGTGGAGGGGATGCAGGATATGCCATGGGTACAGGGGGGGAGGTGGTGCAGGGTATGCCATGTATACGGGGGGGGGGGGGGGGGGGGGAAGAGATGATGCAGGGTATGCCATGGGTATGGGTATGGGTGGGGAGGTGATGCAGGGTATGCCATGGGTATGGGCGGTGGGGGGGGGTGGGGGATAATACAGGGTATGACATGGGTACGGGGGAGGGGGGAGGTGATGCAAGGTATGCCATGGGTACGGGGGTAGGGGGGGGGTTGATGCAGGGTATGCCATGGGTACGGGGGGGAGGGGGGGGGGAAGGTGAGATAGGGTATGCCGGGGGGAGGGGGAGGTGATGCAGGGTATGCCATGGAAATGAGGGGGGGGGGGATAAAGGGTATGCCATGGGTACCGGGGGGGGGGGGGGGGGGGGGGGGGCGGCAGGTGATGCAGGATAAACCATGGGTACGGGGGAGGGAGGTGATGCTGAGCGAGCCATGGGTATGAGGGGGGGGGGGGGGGGGGGGGGAGGGGGGGGGGGATGCAGGGTATGCCATGGGTATGGCGGAGGGAGGGATGGTGATGCAGAGTAAGCCATGGGTACCGGGGGGGGGGGGGGGGGGGAGGTGATGCAGGGTATGCCATGGGTACCGGGGGGGGGGGGGGGGTGCAGGGTATGCCATTGGTACGGGGGGGGGGGGGGGCAGGTGAGGCAGGGTATGCCATGGTATGGGGGGTGGGAGGTGATGCAGGGTGTGCCATGGGTACGGTGGGGGGGGGGGGGGGGAGGTGATGCATGGGTATGTATGGGGGGGGGGGGGGGAGGTGATGCAGGGTATGCTATGGGTACGGTGGGGGGGGGGAGGGGATGCAGGTGGCTGCCATGGGTACGGGTGGGGGGGGGGGGGAGGTGATGCAGTGTATGCTATGGGTACGGTGGGGGGGGGGAGGTGATGCAGGGTATGCTATGGGTATGGGGGGGGTGGTGATGCAGGGTATGCCATGGGTACGGGGGGGGGGGGTGATGCAGGGTATGCCATGGGTACGGCGGGGGTGGGGGGGGGGGTGATGCAGGGTATGCCTTGGATATGGGGGGGGGGGGGTGGTGATGCAGGGTATGCCATGGGTACGGCAGGGGTTGGGGGGGGGGAGGTGATGCAGGGTATGTATGCTTGGTATGGGGGGAAGGTGACGGCAGGGTATTCCATGGGTACGGGCGAGGGAGGTAATGCAGTGTATGCCATGGGTACGGGGGGAGGGGGGGGATTCAGGGTATGCCAAAGGTACGGGGCAAGAGGGGGAAGTTGATCAGGGTATGCCATGGGTACGGGAGAGTTGGGGGGGAAGTGATGCAGGGTATACCTTGGGTACGGAGTGGGTGGGTGTGATGCAGTGTATGCCATGGATGTGGAAGGGGGGGGGGTGATACAGGGTATGCCATGGGTACCAGGGGGGGAGGGGGGGCAGATGATGCAGGGTGTGCCATGGGTACAGGGGTGGGTGGGGCAGATGATGTAGGGTGTGCCATGGGTACAGGGGGAGGTGATGCAGGGTATGCCTTGGGTACCGGATGATGCAGGGTATGCCATGGGTACGGGGGGGGGGGGGGGGGCAGCACGGTATGCCATGGGTACGGGGGGGGGGGGTGATGCACGGTATGCCATGGGTACGAGGGGGGGTGGGGGGAGGTGATGCAGGGTATGCCATGGGGTACGGGAGTAGGGGTGATGCACGGTATGCATGGGTAGGCGGGATGAAGTGTTGCAGGGTATTCCATGGGGTGGGAGGTGATGAAGGGTGTGCCATGGTTACTTGGGGGGGGGGGGGGGGGGGGGGAGATGACGCAGTGTATGCCATGTGTACAGTGGGGAGGGAGGTGATGCAGGGTATGCCATGTGTACAGTGGGGAGGGAGGTGACGCAGTGTATGCCATGTGTACAGTGGGGAGGGAGGTGATGCAGGGTATGCCATGGGTACAGTGGGGAGGGAGGTAATGCAGGGTATGTCAAGGGTACGGGGAGGGGGAGGTGATACAAGGTATGCCATGGGTACAGGCAGGGGGGGGGGGGGGGGGGGGGGATGATGCAGGGTATGCCATGGGTACGGAGGGGGGGAGGTGATGCAGGGTATGCCATGGGTATGGGACGGGGGGGGGAGCCGAGGAGCATGGGTAACGATGCAGGGTATGCCATGGGTACGGGGGGGGGGAGGTGATGCAGGGTATGCCATGGGTATGGGGGTATGGGACGGGGGGGAGGAGCCGGGTACGGGGGGTGGGATGCGATGGGTACGGGGGGGGGGATGCCATGGGGTACGGGGGGGGGGGGGGGGGGGGGGGGGACGGAGGGGGGGGGGGGGGGACTGATGCAGGCTATGCCATGGCTACGGGCGGGGGAGGTGATGCAGGGTATGCCAGGGGAAGGGGGGGCGGGGTTCAGGGTATAGCAAGGATACGGGGGTGGGGGTGATGCAGGGTATGCCATGGGTTTATGGGGGGAAGTGATGCAAGGTATGCCATGGGTACGTGCAAGGTGATGCAAGGTATGCCATGGGTACGTGGGGGAGAATGCAAGGTATGCATGGGTACGTGATGCAAGGTATGCCATGGGTACGTGGGGGAGAAGTGATGCAAGGTATGCCATGGGTACGTGGGGGAGAAGTGATGCAAGGTATGGGTACGTGGGGGAGTTTGCAGGAATACAGCGTGTGACATGGATGGACATATTGGAGCAGAGGGAACACAAAGACAGCGTGTGACATGGATGGACATATTGGAGCAGAGGGAACACAAAGACAGCGTGTGACATGGATGGACATATTGGAGCAGAGGGAACACAAAGACAGCGTGTGACATGGGTGGACATATTGGAGCAGAGGGAACACAAAGACAGCGCGTGACATGGGTGGACATATTGGAGCAGATACAGGGCATGACATGGTGGGTAGACGGGGGAGGGGGGGGGGGGGGTATGATGTAGGGTGTTACATGGATGGGGGTGCAGGGGGCGCGGATGCAGGGTATGACGATTGTGAGAGTACAAGGAGCGGAGATTTTTAGGCTTCACATGGGGAGGGGGTAGGCGACGCTGATTTCAGATCATGACATAGGTTGGGTATGGGGAAATGGAGGGGGAAGGGAGCGATGATATCGGGGCGTGACATGGCTGGGTCTGTGGGCGGAGGAGGGGGGGGGGGGGGGGGGGCAAGTCACCGCCTGACATGACTGCGGTAGGGGAAGGAGGAGGGCAGGCTGATTTCAGGGCGTGACCTGGATGTAATTTCGGGAGCGCAGACTTTTAGAGCCTGATATACACTGGGGTTGGATAGGGAGGATGTAGGGCGTGACATCAGGGGAGTGGCGTACTTGGGTAGGGGGGGTGGTGGCACAGGGTGAAGGATGTGACATGGGTGGGCGTATGACGCAGAGGGAACGGATGAAAGGCGTGACGTGGGTGTGGTACTGGGGCAGAGGGGGGGATGAATGGCGTGACGTGGGTGTAGAATCTGGGGCAGAGGGGGTGGATGAAGGGCGTGATGTGGGTGTAGAATCTGGGGCAGAGGGGGTGGATGAAGGGCGTAATGTGGGTGTGGAATCTGGGGCAGAGGGGGGGTGGATGAATGGCGTGACGTGGGTGTAGAATCTGGGGCAGAGGGGGTGGATGAAGGGCGTGACGTGGGTGTAGAATCTGGGGCAGAGGGGGTGGATGAAGGGCGTGATGTGGGTGTGGTGGGTATCTGGGCAGAGGGGGTGGATGAAGGGCGTGACGTGGGTGTGTGGTACTGGGGCAGAGGGGGTGGATGAAGGGCGTGACGTGGGTGTGGAATCAGAGGGGCGTGGATGAAGGGCGTGGATGTGGGCAGGCAGAGGGGGTGGATGAAGGGCGTGACGTGGGTGTAGATCTGGGGCAGAGGGGGCGGATGAAGGGCGTGACGTGGGTGTGGTACTGGGGCAGAGGGGTGGATGAAGGGCGTGACGTGGGTGTGGAATCTGGGGCAGAGGGGGGGGGCAGACGGGGGTGGATGAAGGGGCAGAGGGGTGGATGAAGGGCGTGACGTGGTGTAGTGTAGAATCTGGGGCAGAGGGGGTGGATGAAGGGCGTAATGTGGGTGTGGTATACTGGGCAGAGGGGGTGGATGAAGGGCGTGATGTGGGTGTGGTACTGGGGGCAGAGGGGTGGATGAAGGGCGTGACGTGGGTGTGGTCTGGGGCAGAGGGGCGTGATGAAGGGCGTGACGTGGGTGTGGAATCTGGGGCAGAGGGGTGGATGAAGGGCGTGACGTGTGGGTGTGGAATACTGGGGGGCAGAGGGGTGGATGAAGGGCGTGATGTGGGTGTGGTACTGGGGCAGAGGGGGTGGATGAAGGGCGTGACGTGGGTGTGGAATCTGGGGCAGAGGGGGTGGATGAAGGGCGTGACGTGGGTGTGGAATCTGGGGCAGAGGGGGGGATGATGAAGGGCGTGACGTGGGTGTGGAATCTGGGGCAGAGGGGGCGGATGAAGGGCGTGACGTGGGTGTGGTACTCTGGGGCAGAGGGGGTGGATGAAGGGCGTGACGTGGGTGTGGAATCTGGGGCAGAGGGGGCGGATGAAGGGCGTGATGTGGGTGTAGAATCTGGGGCAGAGGGGGCGGATGAAGGGCGTGATGTGGGTGTGGTACTGGGGCAGAGGGGCGGATGAAGGGCGTGACGTGGGTGTGGAATCTGGGGCAGAGGGGGGTGGATGAAGGGCGTGATGTGGGTGTAGAATCTGGGGCAGAGGGGGTGGATGAAGGGCGTGACGTGGGTGTGGAACTGGGGCTGATGAGGGGCGGATGAAGGGCGTGTCATTGGGGTGATGAAGGGCGTACTGGGGGTAGTCAGGGGGGATGAAGGGCGTGACGTGGGTGTGGAATCTGGGGCAGAGGGGGTGGATGAAGGGCGTGATGTGGGTGTAGAATCTGGGGCAGAGGGGGTGGATGAAGGGGCGTAATGTGGGTGTGGTACTGGGGCAGAGGGGTGGATGAAGGGCGTGACGTGGGTGTGGAATCTGGGGCAGAGGGGGCGGGATGAAGGGCGTGACGTGGGTGTGGAATCTGGGGCTGATGAAGGGCGTGACGTGGGTGTGTCATGGGGGCTGATGAAGGGCGTGACGTGGGGTGTGTCATTGGGGCTGATGAAGGGCGTGACGTGGGTATGTCATGGGGGCTGATGAAGGGCGTGACGTGGGTGTGTCATTGGGGCTGATGAAGGGCGTGACGTGGGTGTGTCATTGGGGCAGATGAAGGGCGTGACGTTGTGGATCTGTTGGGGTGTGGATGGAAGGTGCGAGGTGGATGGGTGGGTTTTGGAAAAAGCGGATGGATGAAGGACGTGACATGGTGGGTGTATTGGGGCAGAGGGGGCGCAGACGAGGGGCGCAACATGGTAGGCCATTGGTTCAAAGGGGGCGCGGATCAAGGGCATGACATGGTGGGCTATTGGGTTCAGAGGGGGCGTGGATCAAGGCCGTGACATGATGAGCCATTGGTTCAGAGGGGGCGTGGATCAGGGCGTGACATTATGGGCCATTGGTTCAGAGGGGGCGTGGATCAAGGGCGTGACATGATGAGCCATTGGTTCAGAGGGGGCGTGGATCAGGCCGTGACATGATGAGCCATTGGTTCAGAGGGGGCGTGGATCAAGGCGTGACATGGTGGGCTATTGGTTCAGAGGGGGCGCGGATGAAGGGCATGACATGGTAGGCGAATTGAGGCAGGGGGACGTGGCTGAAAGGAGTGACCTGGGCGTGTGTAGTTTCAAAGCGAGCAGACTAAGGTCAGAAATTGAAGCAAATTCAAAAAGAAAGGCCATTAGTTCCGCTCGACAATACAAACAGATTACAGGACAAAACACAATGCATTTCGACCTCTAGAGTCTTCTTCAGGTGAAAACAAACAATATTTAGGACAATGAATATAAAGAACGAGCAACCACTTATCTTCTCATATTTTCGGGCGCCCAAATATGAGAAGATAAGTGGTTGCTCGTTCTTCACTCGAATTGTCCTAAATGTTGTTTGTTTTTGCCTGAAGAAGACCCAAGAGGTCGAAATGCATGGTGTTTTGTATTGTCTTGCAGAACTAATTTTGTGGGTGAGTGTACCTGGGCAGAGGGCAGGGATGAAAGGTGTGTGATATGGTGGGCATATTGGGTAGAGGGGGAACGGACGAAGGGCGTGACTCGGTTTTCTTACTGTGGCAAAGGGGGGAGGATGAATGGCGTGACAAGGGTGCTTTATTTGGGGGTGGGGGTGGAGGCAGACGAAGTACCTGACGTGGGTTTCTTATTCCAGAAGACGGGACAGATGAAGGGCGTGACATTTTGGGCGCATTTGGGCAGAGGGGCGTGACATAGGTTGGTATATTGGAGCAGAGGAGGCGTGGATGAAAAGGCGTGACATTTGGAACGCATTTGGGTAGAGGGGGCGTGACATATCTACGTGTATTGGGCCACAGGGGCGTGACATAGGTGTATGGGGTAGAGGGGGCGTGACATAGGTAGGTGTATTGGGGCAGAGGGGGCGTGACATAGGTAGGTGTATTGGGGCAGAAAAGGCGTGACATAGGTAGGTGTATTGGGGCGGAGGGGGCGTGACATAGGCAGGTATATTGGGGCAGAAAGAGGCGTGACATAGGTAGGTGCATTGGGGAGGAGGTAGCCTGGATAAATGGGGGTGACGTGGGTGTCATATTGGGGCAGATAAAATGGCGTGTCATCGGTGTCAGATTGGGGCAGATGAATGGCGTGACGTGGGTATCACGTTGAGCAGATGAATGGCGCGACGTGGGTGTCATACGGGGCAGATGAATGGCGTGACGTCAGTGTCACATTGGGGCAGATGAATGACGTGACATGGGTGTCATGTTGGGGCAGATGATGGCGTGACGTGGGTGTCACATTGGGACAGATGTATGGCATGACGTGGGTGTCATATTGGGCAGATGAATGGCGTGACGTGGGTGTCACATTGGGGCAGATGAATGGCGTGACGTGGGTGTCACATTGGGGCAGATGAATGGCGTGGCGTGGGTGTCACATTGGGGCAGATGAATGGCGTGACGTGGTGTCATATGGGGCAGATGAATGGCGTGACGTGAGTGTCACATTGGGGCAGATGAATGGCGTGACGTGGGTGTCACATTGGGGCAGATGAATGGCGTGGCGTGGATGTCATATTGGGCAGATGAATGGCGTGGCGTGGGTGTCATAAGGGGCAGATGAACGGCGTGACGTGGGTGTCACATTGAGGCAGATGAATGGCGTGACGTGGGTGTTAAATTGGGGCAGATGAATGGCGTGACGTGGGGTGTCACACTGGGGCAGATGAATGGCGTGACGTGGGTGTCAAATTGGGGCAGATGAATGGCGTGACGTGGGTGTCACATTGGGGCAGATGAATGGCGTGGTGACATGGGTATCAAATTGGGGCAAATGAATGGCGTGTCATGGTGGGCGTATTAGGGGCAGAGGAGGCGCGAATAAAGGGCGTGGCATGGGTTTGCCAACTGGAGGGGGTGAGATGGGGTGACAACTGGAGGGGGTGGATGGGGTGACAGAGGTTTGTCAACTGGAGGGGGTGGAATGGGGTGACAGAGGTTTGTCAACTGGAGGGGGTGGAATGGGGGTGACAGAGGTTTGTCAGCTGGAGGGGGTGGAATGGGGTGACAGAGGTTTGTCAACTGGAGGGGGTGGAATGGGGGTGACAGAGGTTTGTCAACTGGAGGGGGTGGGATGGGGTGACAGAGGTTTGTCAACTGGAGGGGGTGGGATGGGGTGACAGAGGTTTGTCAACTGGAGGGGGTGGAATGGGGTGACAGAGGTTTGTCAACTGGAGGGGAGGGGATGGGGTGACAGAGGTTTGTCAACTGGACAGGGGTGGAATGGGGGTGACAGAGGTTGTGGAGGGGGTGGGATGGGGTGACAGAGGGTTTGTCAACTGGAGGGGTGGGATGGGGTGATGGAGGTGACAACTGGAGGGGTGGGATGTCAGAGGTTTGAGGGAGGGGGTGGAATGGGGTGACAGAGGTTTGTCAACTGGAGGGGGGAATGGAATGGGGTGACAGAGGTTTGTCAACTCGAGGGGGTGGGATGGGGGTGACAACTAGAGGGGGGGGGGATAGGGTGACAGAGGTTTGTCAACTGGAGGGGGTGGAATGGGGTGACAGAGGTTTGCCAACTGGAGGGGGTGAGATGGGTTGACAACTGGAGGGGGTGGAAATGGGGTGACAGAGGTTTGTCAACTGGAGGGGTGGGATGGGGTGACAACTAGAGGGGGTGGGGATGGGGTGACAGAGGTTTGCCAACTGGAGGGGGTGGGATGGGGTGACAACTGGAGGGGGTGGAATTGGGTGACAGTGGTTTGCCAACTGGAGGGGGTGGAATGGGGTGACAGTGGTTTGCCAACTGGAGGGGGTGGAATGGGGTGACAGAGGTTTGCCAACTGGAAGGGGTGGAATGGGTGACAGAGGTTTGCCAACTGGAGGGTGTGGAATGGGGTGACAGAGGTTTGTCAACTGGAGGGGGTGGAATGGGGTGACAGAGGTTTGTCAACTGGAGGGGGTGGAATTGGGTGACAGTGGTTTGCCAACTGGAGGGGGTGGAATGGGGTGACAGGGGTTTGCCAACTGGAGGGGGTGGGATGGGGTGACAACTGGAGGGGGTGGAATGGGGTGACAGATGTTTGCCAACTGGAGGGGGTGGAATGGGGTGACAGTGGTTTGCCAACTGGAGGGGGTGGAATGGGGTGACAGAGGTTTGCCAACTGGAGGGGGTGGGATGGTGTGACAACTGGAGGGGGTGGAATGGGGTGACAGTGGTTTGCCAACTGGAGGGGGTGGAATGGGGTGACAGTGGTTTGCCAACTGGAGGGGTGGAATGGGGTGACAGAGGTTTGTCAACTGGAGGGGGTGGAATGGGGGACAGTGGTTTGCCAACTGGAGGGGGTGTGGGATGGGGTGACAGAGGTTTGCCAACTGGAGGGGGTGGAATGGGGTGACAACTAGAGGGGGTGGAATAGGGTGACAGAGGTTTGTCAACTGGAGGGGGTGGGATGCAGTGACAGGGGTTTGCCAACTGGAGGGGGTGGGATGCAGTGACAGGGGTTTGCCAACTGGAGGGGGTGGGATGGAATGGTCACAGCATGTGATAGGGATTATGCAGGGTTGGATGGGTGGCGTTTGATACAGATGGGTGGGCTAATGGGCAGGGCCGGGTGGTGGCGTTGTTACAGAGGGGGGTGGGCGAATGGGTGGGACCGGATGGGTGGCGTTGATACAGATGGGTGGGTGAATGGGCAGGGCCGGGTGGGTGGCGTTGATACAGATGGTGTGGGTGAATGGGCGGAGCTGGGTGGGTGGCGTTGATACAGATGGGTGGGCGTGAGGAGGATGAGGAACAGCGTAAGTAGGATGTCACATGGAATGCGAAACGGCGATGGGGGGTAGGTGGGAGGTAGATCAATCTGCAAAATTTGAGGGCAAGTTTGGAGTATTCCTCTTTTAATCGAGGGGCATTCACTATATAAGGTGAATTGTCCTATATAAGGACTTGTACTACAGGTAGAAGCTTACCCTTTTTTTTAATTTTCCTACCTACTCTCCCACCACTGCCACGCATTTTTGCTATCGGTGTACGAGTTTGTGCATGCCTTCTGCGTAGAAATCTTTAGACTGACTTTTAAGCCAATCGCTCTGTAGGCCTGCCTGGCCTGTCTTCGTCACGAGCACTGTTCCGCCCTTCTTTGAATAATTTAGCCCATTTGTAGACATTTATTTTGGCCGAAACATGCTGTTCCACACACAGCAGACAATCTTCTGTGAATTTCACTTGGTTTGCACTGTTCAGCTACCACAAATTTTATTACTAATCTCTGTTAAGTCCTACAGCATGTTTCTTGGTTGGCCATTTTGTATAATCTGAAAAACTAAAACCAAGAAATAAAACATAATGAAACGAAATGAAATAAATGACAACAGAAACAAGTTTTTTTTTTAATGTGGTAAGTTTCTATGTATACTAGAAATCCTCATTTAGGACGATTCACCTTATATACTGAATGGCCCTCGTACGTATACCTGCTTCAACGAAATAACTGGGAGTAGCAGAACATTGGAGGCCTGCGAAGACCTGCTTATCATTTTCTTTCTAAATTTTTGTTTTTTTTACAAACCCATGTTTTTAAACTGCCATTTTGCGGAAACATTTCAGTTCAGATACCGCCCTAACATTAATGTTGCAAGCTGCCATTTCACTGAAATCTTTCCGTACACGTACGGTTCTGTCGCCAACAATTGTCATGTGTGCGCGCATATACGCACACATGCACACATGCATAAGCGTTTGTTTTGCACACACACACACACACACACACACCACACACGCTAGACCAGCTACTATCTATACTCTTTTAACAACCTACACGTGCACACTTTTACAGCCATCATGTGTCTTGACAGCTACTATACGCAAACTGACCGGCCGCTGCAATTTGTACACTCTGACGACTATCATGTCCGCAGTCGCACAGCTAGCATTATGCAGTTTGGTATGTGTCATGTGTACACTTTGACAGCCACCATATACACACCTTGCCATCTAACATTTACATAAATCGAATGTTACCTAGTTCTCATTTTCACAATTATCATGGACTCACTCTGACAGCTACCATGCGTATACTTTGATTATAACAATATGCACGCTCTGACGGTTACAGTGTAGGCTTACAAGTGTTTGATGCCTCTGCATGTGCTCTCTCTCTCTCCCCCCCCTCTCTCTGTCTGTCTGTCTGTCTGTCTGTCTCTCTCTCTCTCTCACACACACACACACACACACACACACGCACGCACGCACGCACGCACACACACACACACACACACACACACACACACGCACACACACATACATACACACACACAGATACAGAGATTCAGTTCTGTTACAGCGCAGCCGACTACACAAAACCATTTAAACGCTGTCACACGCACATGAACACACACACACGCGCGCGCATGCTCCCCACGCACACAGAAACACGCGCATGCTCCCCACCCCTCAACACACACACATACACGTGCGCGCGCGCGCGCACGCACACACACACACACACACACACACACACACACACTGGCCCAGACACCGAGAGTTTGGGGCCTGTTGCGCGTTGTACGGGTAAACGTGGGCCTGCCATAGACTGCTGATATCGCTGTATCTGCTCTGTTTGCCCCAGACAAGTAACGAGGGGAAAAAAGGAGTTAGGGGCTCAATGAAGGGTGTGAAGTGCTAATTGACAGCCACACCATCCTCAACCCTACCCCACCCTTCTACTCCCCCACCCTTCCACCCCTCTCTCTCTCTTTGTCTCATGGACGAGACATGATTTCTAATCTATGTTTCTTCCCCCCCCCCCCCCCCCCCCCCCCCCGAACCTCCATGCCGTCTGTCGGGTTTCTTTTTGAAGAAAGCCGCCCACACCACGTTCCCTCTTCTCTCCCCCTTCCCCTCTCTTGCTTAACTCGTGCGTAGATGATTGTCTCTGGTTGAGAGAGGGGATCGCATTCTCTCCTCGTTTCTTCCACTACCCGGCGATCGGTCCTTGCATGATGCAATTACCAACGGAAAACTTTTACATGGGCCTCACACAGCAGACCATGTAATGTAGCTTTATCAATTTGCATACAGGCTGAGAATAAAGCCAACAGCTAAGCGAGAGCGGTCTTGGATCTTCTATACAAAATCCTTACACAATAGGTGTGTGTGTTGTGGGGGGGGGGGGGGGGGGGAGATGATACCCCCCCCCCCCCCCCCCCCCCCCCCTGGTTATTTATCACCTCCCTCTTTCTTTGTCTTTAGTGACACAACTCAAACCGGAAACGGAGAATGGATGTGAAGCTCAGCCCGCCAAGCCTATTGAACTCGCTGCTCCACAGAAGGCTGTAAGACTGATCACCACCATAGAAAGCAGGTGCAGATCAGAAAAGGGCAGGATCCTCACCTACTCTGATACCCTGTGAAAGAAGTGGAGTGGAGGGGGAGATAGGGGCTGGGTGTTTGTCAGAAAACAGCTGTGACGTTATACTGGTCCTGCGTTGTGTTTTATTGACCGTCACGATCAGCATCAACCACTAGTCTCCACAGAAACAATGAAATACACCGAGGTTGATCAGTTACAATATTCAACGATAGGGTCGTAGTGTTGTTTTTGCTGGCAGTGTACTCGTCCTCCTCCCCCCCCCCCCCCCCCCCCCCCCCCCCCCCCCCCTCCCTCCCTTTCCTTTCTTTTTTTTTCCAAATTTCCCCCAATCTGTTCTTTTTCCTGCTGTGTTCAAAGCACAGTGAACAGCACATTAAGGCCTACTGTGTCGCCCTTTTTGTCATTTCGTTCTCTTTTTTGAAAACTGAACGGATGTGAGCTAGTGGGCCAATCTGGGTGTCAGACTACGGAACCTGCAGTCGGAAAATTCCGAAAAGCACATGTACGTCTACAATGTTCATAATTGTATATGCTACAAGAATACTCAACAATGTCTTCCTCTGCTTGAACAGTCTTTGGTGGTGTGTTTTTTGTTTTTGTTTTGCTTGCTTGTTTGTTTTTCTCCTCCAACTCTGATTTCGGTTTCTTCTGGATTGTTGCCATTCTGATATTGCTTCGTTGTGGATCTGGACAGGCACGAGAACTGATGGTAACTACAGCGTGACTGACACGGGCGCGTGCCCACGAGCCGGATGAGCACGTGCACGGTGTACCTCTATCGTAGCCTTTTTTTTTTTTTTTCCTTTTCTTAGACCAAACCAAGTGGAACCCATCAAGCGCAACCGAAGCCAAATCGAAACCCACGGATATGTGATGACAATGAAATTGATGGTTTACGTGTAAATGACTGAAGAGAGTAATGCTGAATGCTCTCTCTCTGTGTGTGTGTGTGTGTGTGTGTGTGTGTGTGTGAATACGCGTTTAAGATATCTAAGCTCTTTCCATAGCTGACATAAATTCTTACTAACCATCAAAAATATTCTCCATACATTTGATTTGATTCGACTTTCAGCCAAGTTGAAAGCATATTCATAGACCTGTTCGCTAGTCGTTGAGGATAAGAGAGAGAGAGAGAGAGAGAGAGAGAGAGAGAGAGAGAGAGAGAGAGAGAGAGAGAATTATTTTCGACATTTGCGCGGCAATAGATATATCACAGGCCTGTTCGCTAGCTGTTTGACATACATATTTCGTCTGACATACATATTTCGTCCGCAGCATTGTGTAGGACAATAGGGCGGTGGAGTCATAAAGCAGTTTTGACATGTTGGAGAGCAATGAGGAGCTGGAATCACAGGTGGTCTGATCGGCGGCTCCTGAGAGAGTGAATTCTTACATAGGCCTTGTTGCGCAGTACCAGCATCGCTGGACAAAGTGTCTCAAGTAGTGACATTACAGTTTGATCATTTCCTGTCAAGCGGGATCTGCTTCTCATTGAGGTTCCAAAGTGTGGCAACTGCGGGCAGACAATTAAACAAGTGCAAAGACAGAATGAGTACGCACCCGCCTTGGCTTAAGGCTGTGTCATGCCAGTCGACATAGGCTAGAACACCAAGGCTACATCAAAAATGTTATCATCTCTGCACAGTTATGTGGGGATTGTCTTCAGTTGTGACAAGCCCCTAGCATAACATTATCAGTCTCCAAATCACCCGAAGTCGGAGTGTGGCTTCCCACGTGGAGGGGTAATCAAAAATGGTCACACACGTAATGTTCTCATCCCCTGCTAATGCATTTGTACCATAGTGTTCAAATACTTCTGCTGTTCGGGATGATCTCTGGAATCCTTTAGCCAGGGTACGACAACAACAACTTCTACGCACACACGACAGCAGTGGCACAGACCATGCTAACTTCTGACCGGCCGGCCGCGTTAGCGTGTTGGACAGGTATCAACTCAGTCTTTGTCCATGATGGCGTCTTCCAGATCTGAAGGCTTTGAAGATATAGCGCAACGTATGATGATCTAGTCCGCATTCAGTGATGTCCCCTTGATGAAACTGAAACTTGTGTCAACATACCATCTGGTTGAAAGCCCACAGGCCAGATTCCTCCCCCCACCCCCCTCCCCCCCCTCCTCAGCCACACCCCTTTCGCGCTACTGGAAACGCCACAAAATCATACGTGGTGCCCTATGTTAGATACCAAGGGTGGACTGCTACAATGCCGACGAGCGGGACAACTGAGGAGTGCTCGCTAATTATCCAAACTCAACTCTTCTTGGACATAAGTAAATGGTTTAGTAAAAAATAGTTTAGATACAGAACTTGCTGCAGTTCCCATTGATGTCAATGAAGGATTTCAAATTTGTAGGTCAACGTCATCTTTTCCCATCCCATCTCCTGATTTTCACCCCCCCCCCCCCCCCCCCCCCCCCCCAATCCCTTCCCTACGCCCATTCCCATCCCCTGTTGATCATTTTCATGGTAACTAAGGACTTGTTCATCCTCACTTATTTTCCCCCTTGTTTATTCCGTTGTTAGTTTGTTCTTGTCCTACCTCACAAGACCAACTGGCTCCAGTGCTATACTTCAATGTTTGTTGTCCTACCTAACAAGACCAATAGGCTGAAGTGCTATACTTCAGCGTTTGTTGTTGTCCTACATAACAAGACCAACAGGCTGAAGTGCTCTACCTCAATGTTTGTTGTTGTCCTACCTAACAAGCCCAACAGGCTGAAGTGCAATACTTCAATGTTTGTTGTTGTCCTACCTAACAAGACCAATAGGATGAAGTGCTATACTTCAGTGTTTGTTGTTGTCCTACCTAACAAAGACAAATAGGCTGAAGTGCTATACTTCAGTGTTTGTTGTTGTCCTACCTAGCATGACCAACAGAATGAAGTGCTATACTTCAGTGTTGTTTGTCCTACCTAACAAGACCAACAGGCTGAAGTGCTCTACCTCAATGTTTGTTGTTGTCCTACCTAACAAGACCAACAGGCTGAAGTGCAATACTTCAATGTTTGTTGTTGTCCTACCTAACAAGACCAACAGGCTCCAGTGCTATACTTCAGTGTTTGTTGTGCTACCTAACAAGAACAGCAGGTTCCAGTGCTATACTTCGATGTTTGTTGTGCTACCTAACAAGACCAACAGGCTCCAGTGCTATACTTCAATGTTTGTTTTGTTTATCAGGCAGCTCAGTTTCTACGCATTTGCTTCATGTTTTGACTTCTGCCTGCCAGTCAACATACTTTGAAACTGGCCATGTTTGCTTTGCTGAGCGAAATGCATAACGGTGTGTTTGGCACCAACATGTTGACATGCCTGTACGTATGGCAAGGCACCTGCATTGGTACAAGAAACAACACAAACACCCAAATAAAGCAGAATATTATATTTCATATCTGATATAAGGTAAAATGCGCGCAAAAAAAAAAAAAAATTAACAGAAATTTGACCATTCTCAAATATGCATTCTTTTCTGATATGCTCATACATCTCTTGAATGATATGGGTCATCACAAACAGTGCCAGCAAGAAGAAGAAATGCAGAAAGCTGACTTAATGACAATTCCAATACATATGCACTGCGAACAGAAAATATTTCCAAGTAATAAAAACAGCATAATGAATTATCATCAACAACAACAAAAATCACAGATTTTACCCGCATCAAGCAAGAAGATAGCTCCAAACTGATCATTATGTCTGTTTACATGATGTCACATGTAATAATTGAAGAATATCATCCCAATCTGAAGTTCTCAATCAATAATCTTACAAAAATATAAGAACATGTGATTTTTTTTTTTCCCCAGGATGATGATCTTTTATTTCATTCTCAAGCAACCTCAATTCACATCAAGCACAAGAACCACAGTCACTGAAGTTCTGAAACAAATGTTAAGATGTACGCTTTTTTTCTTCTTTCTTTTCATTTTGTTTTAGGTAACCCAAACAGAAGGCAAACGAACAAACAACTTAACTTTTCAAAAGAATCTGTCTGGAAATGTCACACCAGTTTAACCAACTGCCAAATACAGCATGATTAACCTACATACAATGTTCCTAAGTAATACAAACTTCTTTCAATATTCTTAATCAACATTTGACAGTTGTTTGACACAATTACAATGAAGATACAAATAAAGAAGCAAAATATGTTGTACACAGCAAAGCAAGCACTAAGCAAAAAGTATCAGGAGCATTGACTGAGCGCTTGACTGTGCACAGGGTAATCAAGCAATGCCACATCAAGATGTCGCATCCATCATTTTCACAATGCTGCATCCAGGTAATCTTAATCTATGCTTACATGATAATGAAGCCTGATAACCAGATGCCAAGCACAAAGATCTCCCAGTGATCTCTTCTCTTCAAAATTCCAAAAGATGCTTTAGCATCAATCTTTATTCTATTATCTGTGTTGTAAAGAAGCAATGGCTGTTCAGAGCAAGTTACTTAGTTTTGAGAGCAAAGGGAGTTTACAGCTTGCCTGCAGCTGCAGAGGCCGAGCCGTGAATGCAGGTCAGGGAAAGGGGTGTTGTCTGCAGGCCGCTCCCCACCAGCCAGCTAACCGCACTGTACTCAGCAAGCTGAATGTTGTCTGTGCATAGCCGGTCTGGCAGCAATGTGTTCGGCATTGAGCGGCCATTACAAATGGGGCTGTCGGCTTGACAATTAGTGGTTGTCATGAAAAATGTAATATATCTGCGCGCTCTTGTATTGACTGAATTGGCCAGTTCCCGACAATTCTTTTAATACCAAACTCGACTAGGTTTATTTTCTGTAGATAACGTAGATATGGCATGAAAGCTTGTACGCAAGAGGTCTGGCAATATTAGAACAATGACAACACACACAAAATTGTGCAAAAATAATGGCATCACTTTCTGGGTATTTAATTATCCCTAGATAACTAGTACACAAGTTTGATACATGCCTCTGCTCAGACGACAGCAACAAAAATGTTGGGTCAGAAATGTGTCAGCCTTGTTTGTTTGCCCTTTCACTAAGTGTCTCACACGGGATGGAAAAAATAAAGCTGTGGCATGCCAAATACAACATGATTAAGCTACATACAATGTTCATAAGTAATACAAACTTATTTTAATATTCTTAATCAACATTTGACAGTTGTTTGACACAATTACAATGAAGATACAAATAGAGAAGCAAATACATTGTACACAACAAAGAAAGCACTAAGCAAAAAGTATCGGGAGCACTTCACTGTGCACAGGGTAATCAAGCAATGCCACATCAAGATGTCGCATCCATCATTTTCACAATGCTGCATCCAGGTAATCTTAATCTATGCTTACATGATAATGAAGCCCGATAACCAGATGCCAAGCACAAAGATCTCCCAGTGATCTCTTCTCTTCAAAATCCCAAAAGATGCCTTTGCATCAATCTTTATTCTCTTATCTGTGTTGTAAAGAAGCAACATACATCCGACTAATGATTGAAAAAAATTCAAAATTTCAAAAGGTTTCTGCACAAAAATGAGCCTTAGCTTGACTGGGATGGCTCTGTCAGCAGGTGGGAGGGGTCACCAAGTGACCAGAGAACAAGATGACATCGGCCCGTTTATCAGTGATGAAGAAAAGGAAAGGGTGATCAGCAATGAAAGGCCGAGTCATGGGCATAGACCTCGTCATGACCACAGCAGTTGCTGCGGCGGCCTCTGATCCTTCCTCATTCACCTCCACCACTGCCTGCACACACACACACACACACACACACACACATGCGCGCGCACACACACACACACAGTGGGCAAACACTGTTACATGCGCTCTCACTGCTTACATGAAAACAACTGAATCACAAAGACACTCCAAATAGGACTATAATTCTCCCTCGGGTCGCACATGATCTGCCAACCTAAGAATGGGAAAAAAATCATTAAAAACCAACAGCTGCATGCACACACATAAAATAAACATTAACAGATAGATAAACAATGTAATAATTAAATTTTTGGCGGAAGAGTTCATAGTTTTGTTAATGTGTGATTCAAAAAAAGATGTCCATGTGGAAAAAATGCATGCGACACCACCTGAATGGCAAGTAGAGATGTGGGAATACTATTTTTCACAAAACTGTATTGAATTAAAACCTCTATCAAAAACTGTTTCACATGAAGCCAGTATAAAGTAATTTCATCTTCAGACTGCCTTCCCAAAAGAACTACAAGACATGGTCCTCCCACTGAATTCCTGGGTAATTACGCTGCTGTCACATGTTAAACGTGGCTGCTGCCAAAGTTCTTTGAGCTCCGCAGCACAATGGGTATCATGCGGGTATCTGATGGCAAAAACAGTGACTCCAGATGAACACCAACTTGTGTTGAAGCTGAAGTATGTGAGGAGAGAACCTCAAGCAACAAATCAGGATGACAGCAGTGTTTGGTCAGTGGGACTGAAGTACGTCTTGGTCCTGAATTACAAAAGGGTTGACTGTGGCTGAGCCCAAGCCAATGATGGTCTGAATAGAACTCGCTTCATCCATTTCTGTACTTTTCACCGCCATGCTGGCTGCTGTGGGTGTCTCTGACCACAAAGACTATCAAAATATATTTATTACGGAAGACTAGAGATAAAACAGACACCATCGCTGAAACTTTGATTCACAAAGAGCAGTTAACTTATTTAACAATTCACAGAAATAAAACAAAATTCTCACTTCCAGTAGTTTCTGAAACAGACGAATTGAATGGTGGGGGGTGGAAACGAACAAAATTTGACCACGACACCCTTTTAAAAAAAAAAAAAAAAAAAAAAAAAAAAAAAACTTGGAAGAAATGTACATCTCCAATACTACAGTAACAAGCAAGTGTCTGTGGTGAGAGTACACAAATCAGCTGTGGCAACAGGCTGCTCTGACACACACTGCTATGATAACACATCAGACACACTAATATGATAACACATCAGATAGACTGGTTTGATAACACATCAGACGGAAAAGCTGTTACCGATAAATGCAATTTGGGGCACCCATTTGTTATGAAGTTAATACAGATCAACGCTGTCTGACCCATGGTAACAATTCATTCTCATCATATCTTGACAAAAAAATAACAACGCATAACAAAAAGTAACATGTTTACGCCGCAATTTTTACAAAGAGAAGTGTTCAGGGTTACATGATTTAGACTGGAATTATTTTCTAACAAAATAACCTTTTCATATGTTGAAATCTGGGCAGTGTGATGTGGTGACAGAATGAATGAAGTAAGTAATTCAACTCCATGCAGTTTGCTGTAAACCAAAGACAGCCAAGAGAGCTGTTTTAGTACAAAACTAGCCACAAACATTTCTCCTAACAGACCTAGCAAACTGGGGCTAGCTTGATAGAGTTTGATGTGCTGTGCTATAGGACACCAAACAGATGGCAGTACTATAGCACACCAGACAGACGGCAGTACTATAGGACACACTGACAGAAGGCTCTACTCTAGGACACCAGAGAGAAGGCTGTACTCTAGGACACCAGACAGACGACTGTACTCTAGGACACCAGACAGACGGCTGTGCTCTAGGACACCAGACAGACGGCTGTACTTTAGGACACCAGACAGACGGCTGTGCTCTAGGACACCAGACAGACGGCTGTGCTCTAGGACACCAGACAGACGGCTGTGCTCTAGGACACCAGACAGACGGCTGTGCTCTAGGACACCAGACAGACGGCTGTACTCTAGGACACCAGACAGATGGCTGTGCTCTAGGACACCAGACAGAAGGCTGTACTATAGGACACCAGAAGGCTATATACTCTAGGACACCAGACAGACGGCTGTACTATAGCACACCAGACAGACGGCTGTACTATAGGACACCAAACGGACAGCTGTACTATAGGACACCAAACAGACAGCTGTACTATAGGACACCAGACAGATGGCTGTACTACAGGGCACCAGACGGCTGTACTATAGGACCCAAACAGATGGCTGTACTATAGGACACCAGACAGACGGCTGTACTATAGGACACCAAACAGATGGCTGTACTATAGGACACCAGACAGACGGCTGTACTACAGGACACCAGACAGAAGGCTGTACTATAGGACACCAGACAGACGGCTGTACTATAGGACACCAGACAGAAGGCTGTACTCTAGGACACCAGACAGACGGCTGTACTATAGGACACCAGACAGAAGGCTGTACTATAGGACACCAGACAGACGGCTGTACTATAGAACACCAGACAGACAGACGGCTGTACTATAGGACACCAGACAGACGCTACACTCTAGGACACCAGACAGACGGCTGTACTATAGGACACCAGACAGATGGCTGTACTACAGGGCACCAGACGGCTGTAATATAGGACCCAAACAGATGGCTGTACTATAGGACACCAGACAGACGGCTGTACTATAGGACACCAGACAGACGGCTATACTCTAGGACACCAGACAGACGGCTGTGCTATAGGACACCAGACAGACGGCTATCATCTAGGACACCAGACAGACGGCTGTGCTATAGGACACCAGACAGACGGCTGTGCTATAGGACACCAAACAGACGGCTGTGCTATAGGACACACAGACAGACGACTGTACTACAGGACACCAAACAGACGGCTGTGCTATAGGACACCAGACGGCTGTACTATAGGACACCAGACAGACGGCTGTACTATAGGACACCAGACAGACGGCAATACTCTAGGACACCAGACAGACGGCTGTACTCTAGGACACCAGACAGATGGCAGTACTATAGGACACCAGACAGAAGTCTGTACAAAAGGACACCAGACAGAAGGCTGTACTATAGGATACCAAACAGAAGGATTTCATAACTTCAGAAAAAGCTGTCAGTATCCACAAACCTAGAAACCACCCAATTCTAGATGACAGGGGAAAATAGAAAGAAAAGACAAGTTTTTAATGTCACTACACTGTAAGACAGAGCAACATGAATATGGGGTTTACAGGCCTTTGAATTTCAAAAGTTAAAGCACTAAGAATGATTAAGGCTCAAGAAGTGTGGCTGGAATGGAAAGACTTCAGTGGATTTTCTCACACATGCACATGAAGACAGATAAACCAGGCAATGCATTTATCATGTTTCAAATGATTTTCTTCCCTCAAGACAATATTTTTGCACAGGAAAACTGCTTACTAGTCCCTTAATCATTTCCCTCAAAGCATTTCCCCGAGTCCTCATGAACATTTCTCAGAATATACCAAAATTCACAAAGAATGTTGTATGCTCTCTCTCTTGGTGTGTATCACACACTCATATTTAAATCATTTGTTCCCTTCATTCCCCCCCCCCCCCCCCCTCCTAAAAAAAACAAAAAAAAAAAAAAAAACCCACAGCAAATGACCCAGCTGAAATCCTCTTCAAATTCTGCACAAACTAATTCCATAAAGACAAAAGTATAACACTTTTTGTGGCTACACCGAGTTTAATGCGACATGAAAATGAGAGTTGATTTCTTCGTCACAAACAGAACCCAGAGAACACAGAAAGTGATTACACACAGAAAAAGTGCAGTGGATGCACAGACCTGTACTATACATCAAAAGGGGTCTTGATAATATAAACTAGTCCCAGATTTAGACAGGCTCGCTCGTTGAACAGGAGATATGAAACTGATGCTGTCTGAGGTTTACTTTGGTCACCAAAACAAAAAATTACTCAGAATGGTACCTTCTAACGACGACTTTCTTCCCTGCTTTCACAAAAACATTGCTGTTTTCATAAATACCTGCCTTCACAAAAACACATTGCTGTTTTTCATTTAAAAAAAACAAACAAAAAAAAAACTTGCTTTCACAAAAAACACTGCCATTTTCATAAAAACCTGCTTTCACAAAAACACTGCTGTTTTCATAAAAACCTGCTTTCACAAAAACACTGCCGTTTTCATAAAAAACCTTTCATAAAAAAACATTGCTGTTTTCATATAAAACCTACTTTTCACACAAAAAAAAAAAACATTACTGTTTTCATTTAAAAAAAAAAAAATGTTTTCACAAAAACCTGCTGTTGGGTCTTTCTCATCGAAGATTCTCAGAGTATTTTCTGAAAAACTGGACATTTCAACTTAAGAAAGTCTTCTTTGCTGAGCACTTTTTTTTTTTCACTGAAATCTGAAGACCCCATGACAGAAATTTCACAGCACGTTCAACATTCACTGTCAGTGCATGGGAGTTGTGAAATGTTCAAAGACAGTTCAGTTTGGTTGATCCTGTGCCATCGAGAGCCAGGAATAAAAAAAAGCCTCTGTGGTCTTCTGCTGACAAAATCACAGCTTTGAAGACAGCTGTGCAATTCATACTCTTGACTGTAGGGGGGTGCATCATTCCATTCCCATTAGCCTATTCATGTGTACTTTGAAAAAGAAAAAAAAAAGTACAATCCACACACACACTAATAAAAGAGGGGGAAAAAGAAAATGAAAGCAATCAACAGTGTGAATTAAAAGTTTTCTTATCAACAGCCAATTTGTATGTCCTCATATGCTAACAATACAGATCAGTTGTGTGGGGGTGAGCTGAATATGTCAAGGGCAAAACAATATGAAAAATGTTACATGACCCTCCACCAATGGACAGAAAGACATTAAGCGTGCAAGCATTTTCGTTCTACCAGAATAAAAATGTGAAAATTTTCTTCTTTTCCCCGTCCTAGCTTACCTTCAACAAAATTTCTGATTTTTTTTTCAAAAATAAATGCCCTGTATTGCTATCAGAAAACACAGCATCATAAGAACTTTTTTTTTTCACACCGAACTCAACCCTCTTCTACAGATTTCCTTCTGCTGTGCTGGCCCAGCTGTCGAGGGCCTCACCACACGACCAGAGAACAAGACCACATCAGCCCTCTTGTCAATGATAAAGAAAAGGAAAGGGTGATCAGCGATGAAGGGCTCAATGATAGGTATAGATCTCTTCATCATCTTTACGGCAGTTGCTGCTGCTGCCTCCGAGCCCTCTTCATTAACCTCCACCACTGCCTGCACACACACACATGCAACGGGATATGTATTAGCAGACTCAAATCACCTCACTTCCCGGAATCACCGCCCACAGCTGTGAACACTAGATTTCCGCAGGGTGTGCTTCTCAACACCGACTTGACCTATTCTCTAGAAACTCAGTACATTCTTGGCAGTTCCGCCCTCTTGGCAGTTTCTTCAGGAAGTTGAGGAAGGCTTCCACTCAGATGAAATCTGTATTCAACAAGAACAGAATTTTCTGCTGACAAAATCATAGCTTTGACAGACTCTACTCACACCGTGGACAGGAGACAGATACACAGTGAACGTGCCAACGTTCAAACTTGAAGAATCATTCAAATCAGAGTAACTAATAATACAAACAGCACACTGCCTCCCAAACAAACCTGAAATTTACAAGCGTTAGTAGCAAAGTACCAGTTATGTTACTCAACCCAGATACATCTTCAGTATGTTTATGCCATTCTTAATCTCTTTAAAAACATGCATATCTTAGGATTTAAGACAATTCTGAACTCTCCCTCTAACACCAAAAATAATCCTGTGTTCAGTGATAGAAATGACAATATTCTTGTCATGACTTTGGACACATTGACAGTTGCTTCATGGAAACATGACAGCACATGGACAATATATTACCAAGTTTAATATGCAACATTTAATGGCTTTCTTATGTGTGTTCAAGAAACAGGAGTCTTAGCAGAAAAGACCTGAGACCCGACAAGCGTAAACAGACAGAACTTCTCTGGTTTATGCCTACATACTGCCATGTAATTTACGATAGAAATGATAGACCCCATGACAGAAATTTTACAGCACGTTCAACATTCACTGTCGGTGCATGGGAGTTGTGAAATGTTCAAAGACAGTTCAGTTTGGTTGATCCTGTGCCATCGAGAGCCAGGAATGAAAAAGCCTCCTCTGTGATCTGCTCTGGAAGCTCCATCTCTCTCTCTACACACTTCTCTACACACTTTTGACTCAAGGAAGCCAGCCACATGAGGCAAACCTGTCTTAACCAACAAGCAAATCTCTCATACCCAGTCTAGGAAACAGTGGAAAATACATGATAAGCTACCTCTGAAGAACAGCAGTTTACATTACCTAGAAATATATATAGTACAGATTACAATGAATACACTGAACAAATAATATGAGTAAATGACACAATTAACTATGAATAAAAACTTCCAGCCAAAAAAAACATCAGCACCTATTCCATCAATCAATGTCCAAGATATGCTTCAGACACTCTTCATTAGAACTCGTCTTGATCATTTTTGACAGACTCAATGATGGTTATCCTACTCTGGTTCACTTCAACAGAAAAAGCGACTTTGCTGGCACACACCCAGGGAATGTGTCCCCTGCGCCCTAAATGATGCAAACATTGGATTCATTTGAACTGTCTGAACTACTACATTTCTGGCATTCCTTTCCTGGTGCGTCATCTGTTCCGGACTTCTTTCTTCCAGTCACTACTGAGGGTACACCTCATTTGCGGCCATTTTGTAATGGCCAGACCAACTGACTTCACACTGGTGACCCAGCCTTGGACTTGCTAACCAAACGCAAGTTACAAATGATCTCTCTGGTCATGTTTACCTATAAAAACTGGACACTCGTGATAAAGATTTCAGTGAAACACCGATTCCGAAAACCTGTTTGAAAGTAGCTCTCAAGAAACAAAGGATCAAAGATGTACACTTGAACAAATAACTCCAATAATTTTACAATATTTGATGTGGAGGAGGGGAAAGAATAACAGGAACGTTATACGCTTCACATGCTGTTTGCATGCCTAACAATATAAACCACATGCCAGCTGACTACTCTGCATTAGTGCCTCATAAACTGCCATTTATTGTTAAGTTAAGAAAGATGTGTATATCAATGTGCATTGCTAAAATAAAACTTGTGTGTCTGTGCATGTCTCATGCACTCCAAAACGTCCATCAACACATTAACATTCTAATTCGAAAACAAAATTTTCAATCTTCCATTCTCCAACATTTATCTCATAAAACTGCCTAGCCAGTGATTTCCTCTCAAAAGCAGCACAGATAATCCCAGGTGATGAAGAGTGAAAGCAACACACACAGTTTAGAGAAGTAAGGTGTTTGTGACTGATTTTGCCAAGCCATGGTATGATGGTCGTTTGATATCATTTTGTTCATCTGCTGCGGCTGTCCCCAGCATTGTCAACAAAAAAAGAAATCATGTAACAAAAAAAACACACACATACAATCTACAGAATAAAAAAAACAGTGCTTACCTACAGAGTCTTTCTGTCCATTGGTGAAGTGTCATGTAATGTTTTTCATATTCTTTTGAGAAAACTTTTCATTCATACTTTTTATTGCTTTCATTTTCTTTTTTCCCTCTTTCATTAGTGTGTGTGTGTGTGCGTTGTTTTTTTTTTTTTTCATAGTACACATGAATTGGCTAATGGGAATGGAATGATGTACCGACCCCTAAAGTGAATAGTATGAATTGTCCTGCTGATGCATGACTGAATAAATTCTTCTAATGAAATGTGTGTCATGGTTATGGTTACAAGTTATGGGTACATTATGCAAGCATTTTGGTTCTGCCAAAATAAATGTGAAAATTTTCTTCTTTTCCCCTTCCTAGCTACTTTCAAAGAAATTTCTAATTTTTTTTTTTTTCAAAATAAAGGCCCTGTATTGCTATCAGAAAACACAGCATCATAAGAACTCATTTTTTTTTTTACACAGAACTAAATACTTTAAGAACTTTTTTTTTCCGCACCGAACTCAACCCTTTTCTACAGATCTTCCTTCTGCTTTGCTGGCCCAGCTGTCGGAGGCCTCACCACACACGACCAGAGAACAAGACCACATCAGCCCTCTTGTCAATGATAAAGAAAAGGAACGGGTGATCAGCCATGAAGGGCTCAATGATAGGCATAGATCTCTCCATCATCACTACGGCAGTTGCTGCTGCTGCTGCCTCCGAGCCCTCTTCATTAACCTCCACCACTGCCTGCACACACACACATGCAACAGGATACGTATTAGCAGACTCAAATCACCTCACTTTCCGGAATCACCGCCCACAGCTGTGAACAACACAGATTTCCTGCAGGGTATGCTTCTCAACACTGATTTGACCTATTCTCTAGAAACTCAGAACAGTTTTGGCAGTTCCGCCCTCTTGGCAGTTTCTTCTTCACCAAGTTTGAGGAAGGCTTCCACTCAGATGAAAATCTGTATTCAACAAGAACAGACTTTTCTGCTGACAAAATCATAGTTTGACAGACTCTACTCACACCGTGGACAGGAGACAGATACACAGTGAAAAACTCTATCTTTCAAACTTGGGGAATCGTTCAAATCGGTTAGAAACTAATACCAACAGCACACTACCCCCCAAATGAACCTGAAATTTACAAGCGTTAGTAGCAAAGTACCGGTTATATTACTCAACCCAGACACATCTTCAGTATGTTTATGCCATTCTTAGTCTCTTTAAAACATGCGTACACTGAGATTTAAGACAACTCTTGAATTCACCTTCTGACGACAAAAAAATATCCTGTGTTCAGTGATAGAAATGACAATATTCTTGTCATGACTTTGGACACATTGACAGTTGCTTCATGGAAACATGACAGCACATGACAATATATTACCAAGTTTAATATGCAACATTTAACGGCTTTCTATGTGTGTTCAAGAAACAGGAGTCTTAGCAGAAAGGACCTGAGACCTGACAAGTGTAAACAGACAGAACTTCTCTGTGGTTAATGCCTTCATACTGCCTTGTAACTTGATCTTTAAAGACCATAAAGCAGCCTTTGTTTCTTTTCCCTGCACGTTGAAATAAAATGTTTTCTTGTTTTTGAGTGTGTGCCAATACATACGGTAGCAATATATGGGTTGTCATTTAACTTTCAAAAAGCTGTCCTCAGCTGAGACAAGGTTACCATATAAGGTTCATTTATCAGTTTATCACCTGTGTTTACATCTTTGCTTTTAATGGCAGGGACAAAAAGTATATGGATAACATGTGATTAAATGCTACAGCTGACTTCCATCATATTGGATCTATCTGTTTTTTACTCAAATGCAGTGCAGTCAAATCACCAAATCCTTTGAAATACTTTTCTTTTGCACACATTGAAACTAATTTCACATAATGATAGCCATATACAAAAGCAAAAAGATCAATAAATTTATCCCCTCAAAAAAGGAGAATCAACTTAGCATCACGGGTCCAGTGAACGCGAATGCAGTACACCCATCAATAATGCTTCCAGGTTTAGTTAGGATGGGTACCATACGTGGAAACTTCAGCAAAGTTCAGTTCGCTCTTCAGTCTGTCTTTTCCTTCAACATTTTCCTCTTACACACTTGCGTTAAACAAAGCATCTTGCACATCCACCTATGGCACTGGCTGATGAAGACAAGTCGGCAGAGGACTACTGTCGGCTGGTTTCATCCTAAAGGTCACACTTTCCTACTGCTCCTGCTGCGATGGTCCGGCTGTTGGCGGCTTGACCACACGACCAGAGAACAAGACCACCTCAGCCCGCTTGTCAATGATAAAGAAAAGGAAAGGGTGATCAGCGATGAAGGGCCTGATAATAGGCATGGACATTAAACAGATGGTCACAGCTGTTGCCGCGGCGGCTGCCTCTGACCCTTCCTCATTCACCTCCACCACTGCCTGCACACACACACACACACACACAGAGATACTGATAGAATCTATTTTCTTCATGTCCAGCAATCCCTGCCCTCTCACTTCAGATGGGAAACAACAACAGCAGGACAGGCCTTCCTCTTTAACCAAGCCCGCAGCGACCAAATGTAACCAACCCAACACATCAGCATCAAGGAGATCGATCCGTTTCATACCCGTGTTAAAGCATTCCTATACTTTGCAAATGAAATGTTTGGGTGGTAGAGTCAGAGTGTTTGCTTTGTTTCATAAAATAAGAGTATTAAATCAGATCAAACCTACAGTGGAGTCTTCCCATCACAACCCCTCAACCAACATTGACAAATGTGCGTTTCATGAAGCTGCAAGGCAGTGTGGGTTTCTTGCTTTATTCTGAATATAACACCCTGAAAAGAGGGCAGCAGTTTCCAGAACTGATCTGTGTGTAGACATGGAGCTTCTAAAGCAGTGTGTGCGCATGCACGCGCGCGCGCGCACACACACACACACACACAACCTAGTTCAGTTAAAAACAGCTTTGAGCTTTTTTGCTTGTGTACAGAACTCAAGTTTTCCTGCCACAGAATGGACAGCTCCTTCAGTTATGTCCACACACGGAAACCTGTCTTCTACAAATTTCAGGTTGTCAAAGAATTATGGTGTTACTTTATCATGGGGTTCATTTCCTGTCCATACTGTTCACAGAAACCTGTCTTCTACAAATTTCAGGTTGTCATAGAATTATGGTGTTACTTTATCATGGGGTTCATTTCCTGTCCATACTGTTCACAGAAACCTGTCTTCTACAAATTTCAGGTTGTCATAGAATTATGGTGTTACTTTATCATGGGGTTCATTTCCTGTCCATACTGTTCACAGAAACCTGTCTTCTACAAATTCAGGTTGTCACAGAATTATGGTGTTATCATGGGGTTCATTTCCTGTCCATACTGTTCCTGGCTGGGGAACACTTGATCAAATGCTGAGGGTTATCTCTAGAGATGACGATCTGTCAGGTGTTGAACATTGTCCACATGGATAACAATAAGTCCGATGCTGAGATGGTCCACATGGATAACAATCAGTCCAATGCCAAGAATGGTTCACAAGGACAACAATCAGTGCAATGGTCTACATGGATGACAATCAGTGCAATGGTTCATATGGACAACAATCAGTGCAATGGTCCACATGGATGACAATCAGAGCGATGGTCCACATGGATTACAATCAGTGCAATGGTCCACATGGATGACAATCAGTGCAATGGTCCACATGGATGACAATCAGTGCAATGGTCCACATGGATGACAATCAGTGCAATGCTGAGAATAGTCCACATGGATAACAATCAGTCCAATGCTGAGAATGATGCACATGGATAAAAATCAGTCCAATGGTCCACATGGATAACAATCAGTCCAATTGTCCACATGGACAACAGTCAGTGCAATGGTCCCACATGGACAACAATCAGTCCAATGGTCCACATGGATAACAATCAGTACAATGGTCCACATGGATAACGTAACAATCAGTACAATGGTCCACATGGATAACAATCAGTCCACACACTGAGAATGGTCCACATGGATGACAATCAGAGCAATGGTCCACATGGATGACAATCAGTCCAATGCTGAGAATGGTGCACATGGACAACAATCAGTACAATGGTCCACATGGATGACAATCAGTGCAATGGTCCACATGGATGACAATCAGAGCAATGGTCCACATGGATGACAATCAGTGCAATGGTCCACATGGATAACAATCAGAGCAATGGTCCACATGGATGACAATCAGAGCAATGGTCCACATGGATAACAATCGGTGCAATGGTCCACATGGACAACAATCAAGTCCAATGTGGAGGGTCGGTCGTCTAAATCAGACTGTGTTTGTGTTTCGCTCTCCAGAAGAAATCAGATTATCTATCAGGTTAAATCCCTTGGTCATCAGAGGTATAATCTTTTCAAATATTTAGTTGAACAGATAACAGTACAAAGCTCTGAGATATATACAGAAGTACATAAATCAAAAGCAAACAAAAAAAGAGAAAGATAAAAATGGACTTAGTCTATGTTAATTTGTTGTACCATGCTAGAGTACACGCAAATGAATGAATTTAATAAAACTCAGATATACACAAATTTGAAAACAATTTCAAGCAGATAAATAACAGCTTTGATGCAACAATAACTACAATAAAAGGCAAACAAAGAAAGAAGCGAGCAAAGCAAAACCAAGCAGTCCAAAAAGTCTTCTCCTTTCATATTTTCTCACCACAACATTTTCCATTTGTAAGTTAAAGTTTTAATTTATATTTTCTTATTTGTATGAGCAAGTTTTTTTTTTTTCCTTTTGTATTTTCATCCTTAAAACTCATCATCTTTGTTCTGAAATGCCCTTGAAGGGTATCCACGGCACCAACAAAAGAAACAGAGTAATGCAGGATCACCATGTTGTCTGGTTTACCCAGAGCCAACACTGTGCTGCAGCTCTTTCTGCTGCTGTGATGGCACTGGTGTTGGCGGCTGGACCACCCCGCCACTGAACAACACCACATCAGCCTGCCTGTCAGTGATACAGAACAGGAAAGGATGGTCTGCAATAAAGGTCTTGGGAACGCTCATGAAGGTACCTCCCCCCACCCACATGACCACAGCACTTGCTGCCGCCGCCGCCTCTGACCCTTCCTCATTAACTTCCACCATCGCCTGCACATACATGCACATGCGCACGTCTTCTTTAGACGTCACAAGTAATGGGCATTTACAACATTAACATCCTGAGATGCTGGATTTCAGCAAAATGTAAATGCAGAGATTTAAAAGAGAGAGAAAAAGACGGGGCCGTGGGGTGGGGAAAAAAGTGGGCAGAAGAATTTGCAGGATGCTGGGAGTGTACTTGGACCGGTATATGGATGATACTTTGACCGGTACATGGACCATACATGGACAAGTACACTGATGATACTTGGATCGGTACATGGATGATACTTGGACCAGCATGTGGATGATACTTGGACCAGTACATGAATGATAGTTGGACTGGCATGTGGATGATACTTGGACCAGTACATGAATGATAGTTGGACTGGCATGTGGATGATACTTGGACCAGTACATGAATGATAGTTGGACTGGCATGTGGATGATACTTGGACCAGTACATGAATGATAGTTGGACTGGCATGTGGATGATACTTAGACCAATACATGGATGATACTTGGACCGGTATGTGGATGGTACTTGGACCAGTATGTGGATGATACTCAGATGGATGATAGTTGGACCGATGCATGGATGACACACTTGAACCGGTACAGGATGATACTTGGACTGGTATGTGGATGATACCCGGACCACTACATGGATGAACTTGGACCAGTACATGGATGATACTTGGACCAGTATGTGGATGATACTTGGACCAGTACATGGATGATACTTGGACCAGTACATGGATGATACTTGACCAGTACTTGGACCAGTACATGGATGATACTTGGACCAGTATGTGGATGATACTTGGACCAGTACATGGATGATACTTGGACCAGTACATGGATGATACTTGGACCAGTATGTGGATGATAGTTGGACTAGTACATGGATGATACTTGGACCAGTATGTGGATGATACTTGGACCAGTACATGGATGATACTTGGACCAGTATGTGGATGATACTTGGATTGGTATGTGGATAATACTTGGACCAGTACGTGGATGATACTTCGACCACTACATGGATGATACTTGGATCAGTACATGGATGATACTTGGACCACTACATGGGTGATACTTGAACTGGTATGTGGATGACACTTTGACCAATATATAGATGATACTTGGACTGGTATGTGCATAATACACCACTCCATGATCAGGTCTGTGTCAGATTGCACCATTTTGAAAACCAGTTTCAGAGTTTGGGGGTGGGGTGTGGGGATATGGAGAGCTTGCCTGCCTGGAGGTTCAGACATTTTCAGTTCTCCTCAGCAGCAGCCCTGAATTAGTGACACACTGTAACATGCCTGCACTTGGACTGGGACAGGTTGATCAGGTTACCAGGTACAACTGTCTCGTCCTGAGTCACATGTCAAATGTTTATTCATGAGAAGCAGTTCACCTCGAAAGCCCTCACATGGCACATTTGTACCTCGAAAGCCCTCACATAGTACATTTTTCTCCTCCGTACTTGCACACAACAATCTGCATTTAGTGGTCCAGGGATCAAGTTTGGGAGTCCAGGGGATAAAAATGCAAATTTATGCATGAGAAAAATGTCTTTGTTCATCCAAATGAGGTTTCAGCTGAAACATTCATACAGGTGAAAAATTTCTTTGTTCATGCGAATGAATTCTTTTTGAGTGAAAAGCTTCTGTTTTCTTTTGTATGTTCCCTCTGAAAACATTGGCATTTCACAGCAACAAATGTCCTGCAAAGGCAGTTAGTTGCAAAGTGAAGTGACAGCAGAGGCAGCTGAGGCAATAAGAACAAAACAATATAGAAGAATCACTACATTGGCTGGTATCATTGCAGACCTCGCACTTATTAAGTTTATTCCTTCTGCTGTTAGAGCAATGCTGTCCGCGGCTTCACCATACAACCAGAGAACAAGATGAGATGAACACACATGTCGATGATCAAGAAAAGGAGGGGCGATCAGCAGTGAAAGACTTGACGACAGGCTTGGCCATACACATGTCCTTCATAACCACAGCAGTTGCTGCTGCTGCCTCTGAGCCTTCCTCATTCACCTCCACCACTGCCTGCACACATACACACACACACACACACAAAACATGCCTACAGAAATCCTCTTCCACTGTTCCCATTACCCCCGTCCATTCACTTCAGATGGGAGCCATCAACGGCAGAACATCTTTTCAATCCTGAACCAGCCTACAGTCTGCATGTTGACCTAGCATTTTGACTGTCTTCAACAGATTGGTCGGACCAGATTTATGAGGCCGGACCAGATTTATGGAAGACTGTTAATGTCTACTTCATCTACAAACCAACCCTCAGTGACTGGAAAGTTAATGCAGGACTGTTGCTGACAGTGGCAGTCTTTGGCCTTGCTCGTGAACAGTACCAAAAGTCAGCCCATATAGCTAAACATACTGGCAAGTGTGCTAAGTACTTCCTCCACATTCATTTGAAAGTCATGTGTGCATCTTCTTCTTTTACTCCAATGAACAGGCTCTACAGATCAAAACATGTGGGCTACACAGCACAGCATCTGAAGCACTGGTTGAGGAACGGAGCACATCTGAAGCAATGCATACACATATATAATTCGATTCAGTATCTCAAAGTAATAACACTTCTCCCTTTACTGCCTATGACGCAACCTTTCATTTGATTCTGAGTCAACCGAGTTAAGCTGCTTTCTTTACTTTTCAAATTAATTCTTCAATTTCTTTGTGTTTGTTTCTGATTCTGCTGCTTCAAGGAGGGATGCATAGTCACCCCACAAAAAACTGATCACAGGTCAAGGTTCATGTGACGGACCGTTTCCTGTCCAGTCACAAATTTTCATGCAACCGTGCTGACCGGAAGGTAGTCCTCCGGAAGCCGGTTGAAAAGTTTACCTGACTGCTACCCACCTGCGCACCGTTAAAGCCGGGTGAGCTGAACCGGTCAGGCAGTCTCGGCAGTGATTTCAGCTAAGCAGTTATCCAGAAGGCCGAAGAGGGACCCAGCTGTTTTTTTTGTGGCAGTCAGGTATTTTATCATTCAGTATTCATTTGTTAGCAAACCGAAACCGTATTCCCCCGTTTAGGAGCGACTGAAACTTCCTCAGCGCACTTGTGAAGGTTTGGTTTAGAAAAGAAAAATATTTGCTGTGTTCTGTTATCCTATGATTGGATAGGGTAACAAAACAAAATGCTGTCGGAAAACATGCCTAGATGAAGTGAGTGTTAAAGGAAGTGGTTTTCAGGGGAAAAAAAAAGATTTTGTTTATGCTGTGACTTAATAGTTATGAACTTCATGATGAAAAAAGGTCTTATTCTAATGTAGTTTGCGAGAAGAGGGAGAGTTTTGATGCTATGGATAATAACCTCCCAGAGTGAGTGACAGAGACTTGAAAAATGTTAGTTTTGATTTTTGATGTGGATGAGTATTTAATTCACTCTTGATATGAATATTGAATAGTTGTGTGTTAGTAAACAAGAGTGTGTGGAAATCTTTCCTTTACATGTATTGAAGTAGTTGAATCTTTTGAAAAAAAAAATATTCCTTTTAAAATCTGGTGATTGTATGAATTGAAATGAACATCCTTGTTATTATACAAGAAAGAAATGAACATTTGTGACACGGCGAAAGACATTTATAATTTGATGAAAAGTAATCATTAAGTGTGTGTAATGAATTGTATTTATGGTTTATTGAAGGTCTAAGTGGGAATCTTTCCCCAATTTGGAAAACTAGATTCTGAAAGGTTTATATGAAATCCTTTCCTGTGTAGTAGTATTATTCCGGAAAAAGGGAATCTTGTGTTGAAGAAGGAATATGCTGATGTTTGTCTCAAGTGGAATATGATGTGGCTAATGAATATGAATGTAGTCGTGATTGCAATGAGTAGAGCCATGATAATCAAGGTAGTTAATCAGTTTCCCCCAGGTAGATTGTTCCCTGGACTGAGGGGGACTGGCTGCTACTGTGTGAGGGTCAGGGGTTCGTAGTTGTGTCTACCCCCCCCTTCTCAACCGTGTGACGGTGTGGAGAGGTCAGCCTGAGTGCCGACAATCTACCCTACCTGCCACTGCGCCCGGGACCCGACTACCCGCTGAGCCAGTTGGGCTGGAGACGCCGCTGCTGCCAAGCCAGAGCGCCGCTCCCAAGTTTTTTGAACCAGCGACCTGCTGGCCAGGCCGTCGCTGCGTTCTGTGCTTCTCTCTGTGTGTGTGAGCCACAGCTCCTGTGTGACACTGTCACCCTGTCGCTGGCAGAGACGCCGTGAGTGCTAGTGTTTGTTTTTTTTCCTCTGAGCCACAGCTGACAGTTCCGTGTCAGACTTGACGCTGCAGACGTTGTCGTCTTCATCTTCTTCGTCTTGTCGTCTTCGTCCTCTTCATCGTTTCGTCGTTGTCATCGCCGCCTTCATCGTCGTTGGAACCAGCAGCGACAGTAGATAGTGAATCATATATAGATATATTTTGTGTGTGTGCGCCCTGTTTGGCATATTTGAAATACTAGTTTATACATATAGATTGTGTGTACGCCTTGTGGTTGGCGTGCCGACTATTTATGATTTTGCATTTATTATATATGTTTGTCTGATGGCTCGGGCAGTATAAAACAGAAAAAAAGTGTTGCCTGGCTGTCAATGTTCAGGTGAGTGGGGGTGTGTGTATGTGATTTGGAAAAGTCGTGCATGCATCTATAATTTCTGTGTGTGAGTCAGACAGTCAGATACCCGCAGACACCACTCATTCCATCCGTAACAGTTCATCTTTCAGTTCACTCTTGCCACGAGTCTTGGGTCACTTAATCAAGACAATCATTAGGAACAGATTGTGTGTGTGTGTGTGTGTGTGTGTGTGTGTGTGTGTGTGTGTGTGTTTAATTCATAGAAAGCCAAAATGCCAGTAAAAACGAAACCAAGAGCAAACTATCGCTACAGATAATACGCAGAACAGACAATCAACTTTGCTTGAAAATCTCTTCTTCAGACATCATAGTCCAAAGCAGCATTACAGTCAGAAGACACAGTAAACTGCAGTATGACTGCAGTGCTGCAGCATTACAGTCAGAAGAAACAGTAAACTGCAGTATGACTGCAGCACTGCAACATTACAATCAGAAGACACAATAAACTGCAGTATGACTGTAGAGCTGTAGCAGTATGGTCAGAAGAAACCGTAAACTGCAGTATGACGGCAATACTGCAGCATTACAATCAGAAGACACAGTAAACTGCAGTATGACTGTAGAGCTGCAGCATTACAGTCAGAAGACACAGTAAACTGCAGTAAGACTGTAGAGCTGCAGCATTACAGTCAGAAGAAACAGTAAACTGCAGTATGACTGCAGTGCTGCAACATTAGAATCAGAAGACACAATAAACTGCAGTATGACTGTAGAGCTGTAGCAGTATGGTCAGAAGAAACAGTAAACTGCAGTATGACTGCAATACTGCAGCATTACAATCAGAAGACACAGTAAACTGCAGTATGACTGTAGAGCTGCAGCATTACAGTCAGAAGAAACAGTAAACTGCAGTATGGCTGCAGCCCCCTGCAGCATTACAGTCAGAAGAAAAAATAAACTGCAGTATGACTGCAGCGCTGCAGCATTACAGTCAGAAGACACAGTGAACTGCAGTATGACTGCAGCGCTGCAGCATTACAGTCAGAAGACACAGTAAACTGCAGTATGACTGCAACGCTGCAGCAGTAGTCAGAAGACACAGTAAACTGCAGTAGGACTGCAGCGCTGCAGCATTACAGTCAGAAGACACAGTAAACTGCGGTATGACTGTAGAGCTGTAGCATTACAATCAGAAGACACAGTAAACTGCAGTATGACTGTAGAGCTGTAGCAGTATGGTCAGAAGAAACAGTCAACTGATGTAAACAGAGGACGTGGAACAGGCCCATAATGGAAGAGGTTCATCACAGTTCAAAGGCACTACAGGATTTATTAACCCCTTCACTGCCAGTGACCAGTACACTAATTAGGTCTCCTGCTTCTCCCAAAAATGTGTATGTAGCAGTGTTGCAGTACAGACTAGCAGACGACGTCCACCACCGAAACACTGCGCACATGTCTTACCCATAATTCTTTTGTTTTTAAACTGTTCAGCTTCATGAAAACACAACGAAGCATCATGTCAAGCTTGTGACTTGTATGTGTGATTTTTGTATGAGTTAAGATACCCACTATACATTACATGGTGGCAGTGAACGAGGATAACTGTAAGTAAAAGAACCTTTTACTGCCGAAACCCTTTTTAACAAACCAACAGCCATTACTGTACTCCGTTCATCGAACAATTCAGATTAATCAGAGTCAGACTGCTTCATTATTTCAACAATGGATCATTCTATACCACATATGGACTGGACATCAGACAATCAGTCTGATGCGTTCAAGCTCTTTGAACACCAAATCAAACTGTACATGAAAGCTAAGAAAATAACTGATAATGATGAGAAAGTGACTCACATACTGCTTCAAGTGGGAGAGGAAGGAATAAGACGTTATAATGCCTGGACTAAACTGATGCTGAAAAGAAAGATTCAGAAGTTATTCTACAAAAATTCAAAGAGCAACTTGAGCCAGCTGAAAACTTCTGTGTAAGTAGACTGAAACTCATGGGATTCAGACAAGCAAGAAACGAATCTCTGGATGACTTTGTTAACTGAGCAAAACTACAAGCTAAGAAATGTGACTTCAGAGGAGGAGAAGAGGATGAGCACATCCTTGAGCTAATAATAGCTGGAACACCTGATGATGATGATTTTAGAAAAACACTTCTATCCAAGGAGAGAGAATTCAAACTAAGTGATGCTCTCGCATTAGGCAGGACATATGAAGCCACAGCAGCACATGTCAAACAATTAAAGGACATGCAACCAAAGACAATGGAAACTGATGGAATACAAAAGCCATCTATTACATGCAGCAACTGTGAAGGCAGACACAAACTGAAAGCATGTCCAGCATTTGGCACAAAATGTAGCAAATGTGGGAAATACAACCACTGGGCAAAAACATGCAGATCAAGAACATTTGAACATGAAACGTACGAAGGGCAGCACAGATATGGATGACAAGGAAAAATGCATAAAAATAGAATTCATGATATGCAGAACAATGATGAGCTGGAACAAAATTTTGATGTATTAGCATTTGATAACATTCAGATTTCCTCTATGAACTCAAGAAATGAAGCCTTTGTCACGCTCAACGTACTGTTGACATCTTGCCCCAGTGTCCACAACCTTCTCCTAAAAGTAGACACTGGTGCTCAAGGAAATACCCTACCACTGAGAACCTTTTGGAAATATGTTCCCTGATTGCACCTCAGAGGATGGCAAACCTGTATATGCAATTGCAAAATCAGC
This sequence comes from Conus betulinus, assembly GCA_016801955.1. Taxonomy (NCBI): domain Eukaryota; kingdom Metazoa; phylum Mollusca; class Gastropoda; order Neogastropoda; family Conidae; genus Conus; species Conus betulinus. Next base: position 313,414 of record JADBJO010000982.1, on the reverse strand, counting down.
ATGCCAGGTGAATCTGACAGCCTTCAATGGGACCAGAATACCATGCTGTGGTGTCACTTCAATACCCTGCAGATTCAAAGATTCCACATGGGAACACACAAAGTTTTATACTGTAGATGTTGATGGACCATCAATCACTGAACTTCCATCATGTGAAAGCCTTGCAGTAGTGACAATGCACCGCAATGTCAGTGCCACAGCACCTGTTCAGAGCAGCAAAAATGACAAGCCTCAACACATCAATAATGTGAAAAATCTGACACAACAATATCCAGGACAGTTTGACAACAAGATAGGAAAATTTCCTGGAGAGGTCAAACTCTTCACATACCCTGATGTTCAACCACATTTTGACGCTCCACATAAAACTCCAATTGCACTCAAAGAGGCAATCAAGACCCAGCTAGACAAAATGGAACAAGATGGCATTATCAGAAAAGTGACAGAACCTGCTGACTGGGTTTCAAGTTTGGCATATTCTCACAAGAAAAGTGGAGAAACACGCATCTATCTTGATCCAAGACATCTAAACAAAGCCATGAAAAGACCCCATCACAAAATTCCTACAACAGAAAAACTGACTCCCCTGTTCAGAGGGACAAAAGTATTCTCCAAACTTGATGCCAAATCAGGCTACTGGGCTGTTCAGCTTGACCAGGAATCACGGCTGTTAACAACCTTCCAATCACCATTAGGGCGGTATTGCTTCCAGAGACTTCCTTTTAGTTTATCTGTATCACAAGACATTTTTCAACTCAAAATGGATCAGTTCCTAGATCAAGTTGAGGGAGCTGTTGGCATTACGGATGATTTAGCTGTTTATGCTAAAACAGGTGAAGAACATGAACAGATCCTTCAGAACTTGATGGAGGTTGCAGAAAAAAATGGACTCATGTTCAATTCCGAGAAATGTGACATAAAAACCAACTCCATCACATTCTTTGGCATGAAGTACACAGCTGATGGTGTGCAACCAGATCCAGACAAAGTCAATGACTTGAAAAACATGCGGACACCCACATTCAAGAAAGAAATGTAAGAATTCTTGGGCTTCATCACGTACCTCTCACCGTTCATTGAGAACCTAGCTGAAATATCCTCAGTGCTGCAAGAGTCGGCATTCATATGGGAGGACCACCATGCAGAATGTTTTCAAAAACTAAAAGAACAATATCAGAAAGGTCGACACTACAATATTTTGACACTCAAACAATTCCATTCTTCCAAGTTGATGCAAGCATTCAGACTTGGAGCAAGCATCACACAAGATGGACTGCCCGTGGCTTATGCTTCAAAGTCACTGTCTGACGCTGAAACCTTTTATGCCTGCATAGAAAGAGAGCTGCTAGCCATCGTTTTTGGAGTACAGAGATTTCATACATATCTCTATGGATGGAAATTCAAAATCTTGACTGAATACAAACCACTTGTGATGATACTGCAAAAACCGCTAATTCAAAGCACCACCAGGACTGCAACGGATGATGCTCAAGCTGCAAGGATACCAGACTGAGCTAGAGTACAGACCAGGCAAGGAAATGGCTCTTGCTGACACTCTATCGAGATTGCCAAACAAAATCAAGAAAACAATAGACCTGGATGTGCGAGTTGACCTGGTGCGATTCTCTGGAGAACGCACCAAAATTCTCCGAGAGGAAACCAAAGCAGATCCCACTCTCAATACTCTTATAGAGATGATCATCAATGGATGGCCAGAAAACATCAAAGATGTCCCTCAGAACATCCGAACATACGGGAACTTTAGGGATGAGCTCTCAACTGAAGATAGAATCATTCTGAAAGGATCAAGAGTAGTCATCCCAAGTGATCAGAAAAACTTTATTCCTGATCAGCTCCACAATGCGCATCAGGGCATAGAAAAGACCATCCTCAGAGCCAAAGATTCCGTTTATTGGCCCAACATGAACAAAGACATTGAGTCCCTTGTCAAGAGATGTTCAGTATGCCAGGAACATCAGCCATTTCAGCAGGAGAAGCTGCATCCTCATGAAGTCCCCCAGCAACCGAACTCTAGGGACAGATCTCTTTCACTTTGAGGGATCAGAATACCTTTTGATTGCAGACTACTTCAGCAAATACTCTTTGCGGAGCATGGGATTCCATCAAAAATCAAAAGTGACAATGGTCCACAATTCAGTGCTGAGACAAATGCCTGTTTTGCAAAACAGTGGAATTTCATATACGTTACATCATCGCCACGATACCCAAGATCCAATGGGTTCATCGAGCGTCATGTCAGGACAGTGAAAGCCACACTGACCAGATCTCTTGAAGCCAAAACTGACCCTGACCTTGCACTGCTTTGCCTCAGGACAACCACCATATCAGCAAACCTGCCAAGCCCTATTGAAATCATGACTGGCAGTAAAGCAAAAGTGAACCTTCCCACCAATGTTCCTCATACCAACTCAATACCATACTATAAGAGGATCCATGAAGAACTTCAGCATCGTCAAGACATCCAAAAGAAACAGTTTGACAAATCAGCCACCACCCTGCCGATGCTCACTCCTGGACAACAGAGTCGTGTTCAGGACAATAATGGGAAGTGGAAAGAAGGAACTGTTGTCATGAGATTCAAGGAACCAAGATCATATGCAGTTGAAAACCCCCACAGAACAGCTGCTGAGAAGAAATCGAGTACACATACGGCAGATTCCTCACAATACACCTGCTCAAGAAGAAATACAAGAACCAGAGCAATCAACCAGTCAAATACCCACTCCATTAGGCTCACCACCATCATCTGCCCCGCCACTGAACAATGAAACTCAAGAGCAGTATTTGGATCGTAAAGGAGCATATACTAGAAGTGGCCGAGTTATGCGACAACCAAAAAAGCTTGACTTGCAACTGTAATCAAAAGACTTAGACAAAAGTCCCTGCCCCTACCCAACAGAGTGTTTGTTCAGAGACTCGGGTGAAAGACCCTATTCGTCTGTGGATATAATATGATGATCCAACAGTGTGTTTGTTCAGAGACTCGAGTGAAAGACCCCGCTCCTCTGTGGATATAATATGATGATCCACCAGTGTGTTTGTTCAGAGACTCGAGTTAAAGACCCCACTCCTCTGCGGACAAAATACTATCATTGAAATTGTGTTTGTTTGTTTTTATAAGAGGGGAGACGTAGCAGTGTTGCAGTACAGACTAGCAGACGACGTCCGCCGCCGAAACACTGCGCATGCGTCTTACCCATAATTCTTTTGTTCTTAACTGTTCGGCTTCATGAAAACACAATGAAGCATCGTGTCAAGCCTTGTGACTAGTATGTATGATTTTTGTATATGAGTTAAGATCCCCACTATACATTACAGTATAGGCTTCACTGAATTTAACTATAAAATCCATAACAAAAACAAAAATCAGACCAAAAAAAAAAATCAGGAGAGAAGAAAGAACAATAGCAGTGGAATGCTGGTCATGTTTTGGGTGATCACAGGAAATCTTGCGCCAGTGTCTTCACAAGAATAGGCAGCTACGTGTATGGGATGCTGCCTGAATATGAAAATGAAAAGATGGACAAAATGTAAGAACAAATGGACCTCACTGATTGAAAAATGATGTAAGAACAAATGGACCTCATTGATTGACAAAAGATGTATGAACAAAAATGATCCTCATGACAAAAAAGATGTTTGAACAATGTATGAACAAATCATCCTCATTGACAAAAGATGTTTGAACAAATGGACCTCATTGATTGACAGGAGATGTACGAACAAATCATCTTCACTTACTGACAAATGATCTAAGAACAAAAGGTCCTCATTGATTGACAGAAGATGAGCAAACAAATGTCTTCACTTATTGACGAAAGATGTATATACAAATGGACATCATTGACTGACAAAAGATGTATAAACAAATGGTCTTCACTTATTGACAAAAGATGTACAAACAAGTGGTCCTCAGTGATTGACAAAAGATGACAAACAAAATTGTCCTCAATGACTGACAAAAGATGTGCAAACAAATGGTCTTCATTTATTGACAAGAGATGTACAACAAATGGTCCTCATTGTGTTTTGACTGAAAAGGGGACAATATGCCTTTCAATGCTGCGATTTGCATCAGACTGCACCATTTTGTAAGGAACTTTCAACAGAATATGGTAGAAATGAAAGAAGCCTGCTCAATGACCCTAAAAACTTCATTTTTCCTGAGAAAGAGCCTTGACTCAGTCAGAGACTATAACATGCGTGTAATAGGATGGGATAGGTAGATCAGGTCACCTAACACAACTGTCTCATCCTGTGTCATGTAGGACTGGATGCTGCAACTCAAGAGAAGCCACTGCATCTGTAATATCCACAGAACAGCCAGTCTTCTTCGAATAGGCACACAACAATCTTGATAAGCATTCCTGGGGCAAAGTTCAGGAGCAGAGGAGTTAAACAAGCAAGTGTAGGTGCAAAAAATCTTCAAAAAATCACAAAAAAATCACATAAACACTACCTCAAATATATTACTGTCTTACTACCAATGACAGGACCCGTCTTTATAAACAGTATGTTCAAGAGAACAGTACTTCCTGTACACACTGCCAAATAAAAGGTGTAAACGCTGGGCTGAAAACATGTTCCTGCTAGCTTGCCTTCCCTGCTGTCTCAGCAACAGTTTGCCTATTTGTTGCAGGCTGTAACACTGGTCAGCATGACACAGTCAGTGTGTAATGGTTTACTTCACTAAACCAATGGTGTCTGACTAAGTAAAGCAGCGTTTTTAATTGTTCCTAGCTCATAACAACTCAAAAAGCCTGGTCTAAAGTATTATGTTTTAATTATTCCTAGCTCATAACACTCTCAAAAACCTGGTCTAAAATATTATCCTGTCTTCAAAATACAGTTCATGGCTCTCTCCACCAATGCGTCGACAAAGAAAGTTGTGTCGACAAGTGTTGCAAACTGCAGCTCACATAATAATTAACATTTGGCAGCGAAAATGTTAGATCAACTGTTGATGATAAATGAACAAGAGTAAGTATGTTTTTACAAGACAAAACCCATGCAAAAATGAAGCAGTTATAGCAAAGCGAGCTGCAACAAACTAATTTTTTTTTGGTTAAAAGAATCAGCTTGTGGGTGCATTGCCAGAGCTAAACAGAATCTGCTAACATGCAGAGAGGAGCTGCAGACAGAAGAGGACATGGGATGGAAAGCTAAGCGCATACACAGTTAACGACACAACAGTTCAAAATATGGAAGCAGACTGTAAGATATGCAAGCAGATACATATTGGTATTAGCACAAAGATCATCAGCCAATCAATTATAAACTGATCCAACTACGAGCATCTGCGAAAAAACGAGTGTGACAGTGGAATCTTACTTTGGCATACGTACATAATTACATATAAACTACATAAAGATAGCAGTAACTTGAAACAAAAATCTAACAAGAAGAAAAAAAAGCTGACAGAGCTATGATAAACATTCCTTCATTCATGTAGTTAGATGGACAGATAGATAAACATAGAAAGACAGATATACAGAGAGAGAGAGACAGAGAGACAGAGAGAAATAGGCATAATACAGTCTCATCAATCCAGAGTCCTCTGCCTTCATGTTTTGATAATAAACAGTGCATGCACTGTAAAGAAAAAAAAAGCCTCACAGCCTTAATCCTTTCTCCATGTTCAAGAAGCAGGATGCATCACCACACCAGCGAACAGAACTAGGTCTGCACGACCATCAAGGATGATGACCAGGAAGGGACGATCTACAGTGAAAAAGATTGGGAGGGCTGGAGCACACGACACCGGCACCGACATAAGAACAGCAGTGGCAGCCGCCGCCTCCGCACCTTCCTCACTGACCTCAATCCTGGCCTTTAGAGAAAACAGCACACAGCACAACTTGTTGTCATGGGTTACCTCCCTCCATCCATCACCGACATAATCAACTCGCATCGACAGTCTCTATAAACTCACAAGCACTAGAAACAAATCAGATTAGAACTCAAGGAATGATCAGTGCTGGGCTTTCATGAGCTCCGAAGGTTTCTGCCCAGTGTCTTTCCTATGCCTATTCAAGCCTTTGTTTGACCATGGTTAGGCAGACTTGTAGCAGCACACATTGACCAGTCTGAGGGCTATGCTGCTGCTTTCTCGCAGGACATAATGAAACCCATAACATGACAAACTCCAGTCGACATTCTCAATGGATTGGAGGAGGATCAGAGATATGCCTGTCCCCCATTTCAACAACATCTATTGTTATATCATTTGGAAAAAGGATAGAGATCCTTTGAGGAAAAAACCTTAAGTTTCTACATAAGTGAGTATGTGTTTGTGACTGTGTATGTGTGTGCGTGCATGCATGTGAGTGAGTGTATGTGTGTCATGTGTGTGTGTGTGTGTGTGTGTGTGTGTGTGTGTTCATTCGTTCTTCAATTTAACGTCTATTCACATAAAGTGATTTTAGACAGAGTTGGGGAAATAGCGTGAGTGTGCATGCATGCGTGCGTGCGTGCATGTGTGTGTGTCCATGAGTGTGTGTGTGTGTGTGTGTGTGTGTGTATGTGTGTGTGAGTGTGTGTGTGCGTGCATTTGTGTGCATGTGTGGGCGCGCGTGTGTGTGCGTGTGTTTATGGACCAATAAGAGATTTGTTATGAGCATTTAGCTATATATAGTGATTCAGACTAAAATTCTTTACAATTAACATTAGCCCAAAGCAAAGTATTAAAACATAAAGGAGTACAGGATATCTGGTATAACCAAAATAAAAGAGCCCATTGGACTAATCATCAGGGAATTAACAAAAGAAACAAGACATGGTAAGTTCTGGAAAATACACATGCCGTCAAGTCGCAGGCAGTCAGGATTTTCATTTTTGAAATACTAATAGTGAAAAAGAAGATGCTGGGTTGTGCAACTTTCAACTGCTCCGCAGATGCAATTTAACTTTTTATGAAATTTTGTATGGAAAGCGTTTAGCTTAAGCCTGTAAAACAGGGAGTTTTTGGTTATTTTTTTCAAGTACATTTGTGTTGGCCAATTGATAGGTAATCTTTCCACTTTTAGCCGCATTGTTAGAAGAAAAAGTAGCTGACTGGGATTTGTCACAGCACAGCAATTTGGAGTGAGGATGATGTTTTTAATAAGAACCAAGTTTTTGTAGGCTTCATAAACAAGAGAAGGTGGACATGTGTGTGTGTGTGTGGGGGGGGGGGGGGGGGGGGGGGGGGGTAAGTGTGTGGGTGTGTGTACGAGTGTGTGTGTGGGTGCATGCGTGTGTGTGGGTACATGCGAATATGTGTATTTGCATATGTGTGTATGTGTGTACAATATATGTGTGCGTGCATGTGTGCAAGCATATGCACTCTGTGTGTGTGTGTGTGTGTGTGTGTGTGTGTGTGTGTGTGTGTGTGTGTGTGTGTGTGTGTGAGTGTGCATGACTGTGCGTGCGTGCGTGCGTGCGTGCGTGCGTGCATGCATGCATGCGTGTGTGTGTGCATATGTGCTTGTGCATGCAAGTGTATGACAGGGTACATGTGAGAAAGAGAGAGATTGAAAGACACCAAGTGTGTGCATGTAATGACCGTCACAAACACCACGCTTGCTGTAAAAAGTTGCAATTCATGCTTCAATGCACATATCTTTTGAACAGTTTTTGTTTCCAGCACATCTTTCACTGGTACAAGAAATACATCCGGGGAAATGACAACAAATTTCACTTTAATCAAAACGACAATGGAAATAAAAATAAACATACGTTAACTAATACAAGAGTATAATTCCAAGGAAACTTAAAACAATCATATTTCATCCAACGAAAGGACACTTATTCAAGGAAGTGAAAAGAACCATACTTTAATTCATACGAGAAACTGCGCCTGGGAAGCGAAAATAATCGTACCTCAGCCAACACAGAGAAAACTATCCAAGGAAGAGGGAAAAAAAAACATGCCTTAACGGAACTACAGAGAAGAAAACCAATCAAGGGAACTGAGTCTGACAGCGGAAACCTGATGCAGGGAAGTGGAGATCATGATACTTTCACCAATGGGAGGTTACTGACAAAGACGGATTCCACTCAGGAAAAGAAGAATTCCCTCTAATTCTATGGCGATCCAGGGGGCATGCTCTCTTTCCCTACCTCTCCTCTGTAAAAACAAATGTTGACATTCACTTTCAACTGGTCCAATCTGAGAGAAATGCAGTCATCTGGTGGTGCACAGTTCATGTTTTTGGTCCAGGACCATTTGTTTGTGTGCAGGTTTGGTCAACCTCTTTCCCTTGGGCAGCATCCTAACAAGGCATGACGTCAGAGGGTAATGTTACTCTGGCCACAAACCATGCCCACAGCAAACCTTACCAACCAGTTCATTCTTTATTTCCTGTTATCAGTGTTGTCTAATAGCATACCCAAAACACCACCAGAGTTCCGCAAGTTCCAGTGCCATTTTCTTTTTCCCATGTGAACTTTTTTTTTTTTTTTTAATAGAAAATGTTTGCTTCTTCTGTTTCTCATTTTTACATGCTGTTAAACCCTGCCAAGTCATGGAAAGGTGTGCACCCTGGAACTAGCGGAAGTGAAAACTATCATAATCTAACCAATACAAAGGAACTGATGCAAAGAAAGGAAAACACTGTGATGTTTGAATAAGCATATTTTTTACCTGACAAGTATATTGACTACTGAAATAATCATACCTGAGACAAGGAAATTAACTGGTGGTGGAAAAAATTATCAGTTAAAAGTTAATGAACACATAGAAAGTGTTAAAGGGAAGTGAAAATAATTCAGTTGGTTGTATATTTATCAATAGGGAAAATGGGTCCTCAAGCACACAGAAGTAGTCATGACCCTGTTATTTGTTTGATTTTTTTATAGTACTAGTAATGAAAACAGGTCAGGAAACATGAAAACATCATGGGTCAGGAAGTGAAAACCAGCATAATCATGTCAGTTTTTTCACAATTTACTACACTGGGTAAAAGAAGTTTAAAAAAAAAAAAAGTTTTTGTTAATCATGTCATTCAGTTAAAGTAAAATAAACATGACCCAAAATTCAGTGAAAACAGTCATGATTCTATTAAAAAGTAAACCTGTCACTCCTCTAATAAAAAATGGGCTATGAACTTAAACCAGTCATATTTCTGTTAATACTCCAACTATGACAGGAGAACATGGTCAAAAGAAATGAAAGCATTCTGTTATGCTCCATCTAAATGTGACAGCAAGCAGTAAAAGTGGTAAATATAATAACTGTGTTGTTTCTGTGTACAGCGTAAATAATGTGGCTGACAGAAATGTAAGCAAGTAACAATTCTCTTCTCTCTTGTATCAGTACAGCTGATTAGCACACTGACAAGCAAACAGTCTTACCTTGTGTACACCTCTGAGATGGCCAGTTCACCCTTCTCAACCATGTCAGAAAAAAGTCAGCATCACTTCGAAAGGCCTGTGGCATCCCCAACTTCTCCAGAACTTTCTTCAGTTCAAATGAGCTCTCCACAGTGAATCGCGGCAGCTTCAAGTTCACCTGGGGAGAAAAAAAAAAAAAAAAAAATATGCAGATAAAGTGTGAATGTGTATGTGTGTGTGTGTGTGTGTGTGTGTGTGTGTGTGTGTGTGTGTGTGTGTGTGTGTGTGTGTGCGCGTGTGTGTGTGTGTCTCTCTTATGTGTGTGTGTGTGTGTGTGTGTGTGTGTGTGTGTGTGTGTGTGTGTGTGAGTGTGTTTGCATGTGTGTGTGTATGTGTTTGCATGTGTGTATATGTGTTGTGTTATATATTGTTATATTGGGTATTTATATAGCGCCTGCCTGTCCTCGGTCACAGACCAAGCTCTAAGTACTTTACTATAAACACAGTACCTCACTCACTCATCACTTGTGCGTGTGTGTGTGTGTGTGTGTGTGTATGCGAGTGTGTGTGTGTGTGTGTGTGTGTGTGTGTGTGTGTGTGTGTGTGTGTGTGTGTGCATTTGTGTGTATATGTTTGCATACATATGTGTGTGTATGTGTGTGTGTGTGTGTGTGTGTGTGTCTGTGTCTGTGCCTCTGTGCCTGTGTGTGTGTGCATGCATGTGTTTTATATGCACATGCATGCATGTTTGTTTGTGTTCATGCATGCATGTGTGCTTGTGTGCATGATAGAGAAAGAGAATGTGGGAGAGAGAGAGAGAGAAGAAAAAGCAGAGTTGGAGAGAGCAGAACAGAAACTGATTTCACAAAGCTAAAGCCCCACATTTGAAAAAATATGAACAACAATAATAAATACAAATATGGATGATAGTGTCCTTCCAACATCACATGAAGACTAGTTTGAATACAAGTTTGAAAATGATTTACTAACTTACAAAGAATTAAATGGATAAAAAAAAAAAAAAAAGTACAAAACTGTATGAGTGGTGACTTGAAAATGGGATTTACTAACTTACAAAGAATTAAATGGATAAAAAAAAAAGTACAAAACTGTATGCGTGGTTACACCATGTCAGTTCACTGAATCACAACCAAGAGAGGCAGACAGACGGACACACAGATAGACCGACACACAGATAGACACACACACAGACAGACACACACACAGATAGACACACACACACAGAATGTATTCATATATGGCAATAGCACTGCCTGACATTTTCATTATAATACAATGTGGAGTGTATAATTTCTTTCTTCAAATGATCCTTAGTACTGTCATAATCTTACCAATAAGAACCAGCATTTTATAAAATTAATGAAGTAAAGACACCCTACGCCCTTTTCTACACACATGCACACACACACACACACACAATACACAGACACAAATACATGCATGCACATTCACTCCTGGCTGCTTATCTTGAAAAGTTTTGTTTACAGACATGTACTCATCTACATCAATAAAATAATTGTCACACAACTTATCATCACAACAAACCATGTTGTATTTTAACATAAAACTACTTGGACAATCATTCTAAAAGGCAGTAACGCTGTACAACATGCTTTGATCAGATATGTTTGCTTTCCAACCACCATCAGTAAACGGAATGAAAAATTTTAGCCAAATAAACTGGAAAAATCTGTTTCAGCATCGTTTTAAATCAACATCTGATTTCTAGTTGAGATGGTTCTAGACTAGAATTTCACACTGTATCCTTCCAACAAGAAAATATTTGTATATATGTCATATTGTTAAAAACCCATTATGAATGATTAGAAGCAAACAACAAATTGTGCACTTCTTTTGTAACTGTCATCTCGATTAGGATTTTTGGTCAGAGTTTTGTCTATAAAACGAGTTTGTCATGTGGATACTGCTTATACTATAGTGAAAATTTTGTTCTTTTTGGATTATGACATGATACATGGTCTGATTTGATTTTGTGCTGGCTAAATGTATAAGTTTTCATGAGTTTCTTTTCTTTATGTAAAGGGGGGGGGGGGTAGAAAAGACAGCAATCTCGGAAGCAGTTTCTGTAAATTTTTTATATAAAAAGCATCAATATTCTAAAAAAAAAAAGAAAATCAAATAATATTTTAGCCCAGCAAATGACTGATGACTCATGAGATCATCCAGAAGACAGACTTCACTTTCCACTCACTTTCACAGAGCGCATGCTGCTCTGAAGCTTTTCCAAATGATCGTACGTGAGAATTGCTTCCAGCTTTTCCAGCCCATCCTGTTCATCTGGCAGTAGGATGAGCATGCTCAGGTCATGGGGAGTCGGTGCTGCCTTTGTTGCTGGCATAGGGCAGCTCCACAGCCGAGCATCCCAAATCCTTACTAATGCCATAGTTGAAGTTCCTGGTCTGTTCCATCATGTTCACCTTGATCTTCTCCTCCTCAGAAATTCTGAAGTCAGCTGGGTGGGTGTTCCTGGCATCAAATTTGTGCATCCAGTTCCCTTTGAAGTAGAGGGCCTGCACCAGCACCATGGCTGTCTGGGAGTTGATGGAGCCTCCAGGCAGCAGGTCACGAATTTTGTCCCGGGTCTGCTCCAACACCCAGCCGTTGATGTTCTGCCTTTCAGCCTTGGGGTTGTTTCGGAAATCAGCGGTCACAGCCTTAGAGGCAAAGTGCTCCTGGGTGTCTGAACTGAACTTGGGTTTCAAAGTCAGGCTCCCATCCACATAGACAGACTGTGCTCCCGCCAGTATGTAGCCAGAAGGCTTCTCATTGGATGCCTCTTTCAGCAGGGACAGATAACTGCCGAAGCCTTTCTTAGGAATATCCGCCGACCATTTCAGTACTTTCTTCATCTCATCTTTGGTGTTACCACATGCCCCCAAATAGGTCATTCCAAGAGCTGTGGTGATGCTGTATGGTGCAAAGAACACATTCTGGCCCTTGGCATCTGCCGTGCATTGACGAAGTAGGTCAAAGGTGAAGCGTGTGTTGGAAACGGCCATGTCTTTGACCTCAGCAGACTGAGAAAGCTGTGCTGCAGCCATGCTTACTATAATGCTAATCTGAAGAATCAGTCGGCAGCAAATGCTCATGAGCTGCACACACACACACACACACACACACACACACACACACACACACACGCACACACACAGAGTATAAAAGTTTGAACACTTTATCATTATGTTCATGCCTCATCAAACACCCAGTAAAAAGTTCTGAATGTTCAGTTTTGTTCTTTAGAACCTACTCCTTACTGTAAAAATATCAAATTAAATTATTCTATGGTGCTAAAGAAAGTAATTATACAGCAAGACTATAGCAAGACTACTCTTAACTTACACACCACATATGACAAAAAGCCACTCCCCCGCATATTCAATAATTCTTCATATTTAATATAACTTGATCTTTGGACAGTGCAATGATAATCATCCAATCCAAGGGTAATAAGCTTGAGAACTTTGTCATTTTTTCCACAAATCATGAAGTTCAATAATAAATAAATGCAACATCCGCTACTTCAATGGTGCTCTCATTTCATGTGCCTGTGCCATTTCAAACAATGCTTGATCTGTCCACTTTAGCAGAGAACCTTGATGTAATCCCAAAGACAGTACATGTGGTTTGACATCCTGTTATCAAGTCACAGATCGACAGTTCTCTACTGAAGTGCTGCTGCAACCCATCTTATCAGTTTCACACTGACTCCCTACTTAAGACGCAGTTTTTCACACTGACCCCTTAGTTAAGAAGCAGTTTTTCATACTGACTCCTTAGTTAAGAAGCAGTTTTTCACACTGACTCTTTCGTTAAGAAGCAGTTTTTCACACTGACTCCTTCGTTAAGAAGTGTTTTTCATACTGATTCCTTAGTTAAGAAGCAGTTTTCACACCGACTCTCCTTAGTTAAGAAGCAGTTTTTCACAGACTCCTTCGTTAAGAAGCAGTTTTTCACACTGACTCCTTCGTTAAGAAGCAGTTTTTCATACTGATTCCTTTGTTAAAAGCAGTTCCATGAGAAATTAAATCTGGACTCTTGTTGTATGCATCTCCTAGGTCTGTTGCTCTGGTCAACAGTTTATGTTTTTTTTAGAGTTGTTAATCCTTAACACACCTCATGGACAAAGATGGTCACATTTTCCCCATGTACCTCTAAGTGTTACAAAGCCATCTTAATTGGAAGGCAGGACTAGTCATCAATGTTTCTCTCAAGTGTTCTTTTCACTGCACTTCAGTCAATGTTTCATTCAAGTTTTCTTATACAAAGTGTTTTGCTCCAGTTGACCTGTTACATTCTGCTACGAAGAATGTGGTATCCACTTCAGAACGTAGATTCTCCACCTCCCTCCCTCCCCATCCCCCCACTCCCCCTTTTTTTTTTTCTTTGTTTCCTATTTACACAAAAAGGCTTCAGACCTCAGGAAAATAGAACAGCTCAAGTTATCAACTTGAAATAACAGGAAGGTTACCTACAAAACATACCACTCAAGCAAGACAATGGAAGGTTACCTATAAAACATACCAATCAAGCAAGACAATCAGCAGTCCAGCAGTAGTTCAACATACTATGCCAAGTGGTGTCAGAAACTGGATCTTCCGTTAAACCTACCAAAGTCCACATACTGGTCTGCACTCTCAACAAGACATTTGGCTAATTATCTTCAGCAGTTTCCTGCAACGGAACGCCTACCAAGAAAACTTATAACTTTTGCTATTTGGGGTACAGGCTTTAATAAAATCATGATTTTGAAAGCATTGTACTGAAATACAAAGTGGGTATACCCTCCCTCCCTCCCCCCCCCCCCCCCCCCCCCCCCCCCCCCCCCCCCCCCCCCCCCCCCCCCCCCCCCCCACTAACGCAATGACAGTGAAAGACATCGAAGCACTACCTGTATCGTTCGTACCAATCAGTTGTCTTTGGTGTGACCAGTTACAAATTCTCACAACACTGTCCTGGATTTGCCTCCTGGAGATGAAGAGAAAAAAAAAAAAAAAAAAGTTATTAGGCTGAACACAGGAACTAAAAACTATATGCAAACTGAAACCATGCATTAACTGCCTGACTTGCTTTTAATGCAGGTCAGAAGTGTGCTACAGCAAGCGAAGGCATATTTCAGAGCACTTGAAATCCCCCACAACCCTTAGCAGTCAAAGAAACAAAAGACGTTTGACTAGGATGTGAAAAATCATGGATGGGACAAGTAGACGATAGCTTACATCTTGCCTGTGGATCATCTGACCTCAAGGAATGGATATCAAAGAATACACTGCCACAGTACCGCAGCTGGGAACACACACGGTCAAGAATGGCCAATAAGCCTAATAATGACTATAACACACACATGCACACAAAGCAAACGATTAATACAAACTATGTTAGCTAGGCAGTCAGGCACTGACCAGTGCAGTGGATTTTTGCTTAATGCATACACAAATCAGGCCCAAGTGAGCGACAAGTCTTATCCCCAAGCCGTTCTTCTAACTCTTTTCTTTCTTATTTAGATTCTGTTGTAGCTCCCATGCAACATGAAACCATCATAGGTGTCAACCTATACGGTTTTCCCATACTGCTGTACAGGAAACCTACGATTTCGGGTCTGTACGGCCATATACCAGTTTCAATACAGGTAAAACTTATCTTATCTATACAGACAAATCTTAAATCACCGAGGCAAATTGCAAGGGTGAACAAATTTTCATAGCAGATGACACGGAATCTAAACACTGAAGCGAGAATAAACTAAGTAGACGATCGGTCATGTTTTGAGATCAACCCTTCAGCCCCCTTGTTGCAGGCAGCAAAGTCTGATACCAAGCAGTACAACGATGAACATCAGTAACTGTCATTTGCAAGTGACGGTGTTGAACAGACTGGGAATAGAAACTTTGGGGGTCACAGTAAGTAATGATGTACTCCTGACTTCAATGGACTCATGATGTTGGTAAAGTGGTAAAGTGTGTAAACACAATGGGTTTATAAACAGTTTTAATTCTGCATCATGGTCAGCTTTTCACTGTAGGGTGTGTCATTTGATCTACAAACTGTCTAAAGTGATGCATTCTGCTGGAATGGAAGAGGAGGTTCTGTTTAATGGGTAACTGTGTTAAACTGTCATTCGTTTCAAGAAGTTCTATCTGATACTGAGTATCACATTGTATCACAGCAATTTTTGTTTATGTTTTTGCGTTTTCCATAATGTATAAGTTTTTTTGGCTCGGAATATGGGAAAAAGTGCTTTTCAATACGGGAAGTTGTAAAATGAGGAAAATTGGGTTGACACCTATGGGTAACCATAGAGTGGCAAATGTGAACTGAATGGACTGGCCCAAACACAGTGATGCCTCCTTGACCTGATACTGTAATTTTGCTGCAGAACAATCACAGGATCGATAAGATAAATCCCACAAACACTATTCTTCTACTTCAATTGTGACAAACTAAACTTTGCACCTATGTCATGGCCCTGAAGCCTAATCTTCAACTTCAAGGATGAAGAACTGGCCCGTTTACAAAAATGCAACACAGCATTTATTGGCTTAAATAAAGTGGCTGAAACATCAAAATGGGACCAATACCTACCTGAATATTGAAACTGGGTTGAAATTAAAGACTAAATAAACAACGAAAATCAAATGCGATGTCATATCATGGCATGTTCAGCCGATGGTACAGGAGCAGAGACTGAGAGACTACCGATAAACAGAAGGGGAAGCCCTGATCAAGCTGAGAAGAAAAGATCATCAAAAACTATTAACTACCATAATAAAAAAACCCATCCAACACTACAAACCTGCAAATGGCTTACTGTTCTTGCCTCTCACTGCTGACATGAATACCAAAATAATGTGCACGTCATGTCATAAAGGCACTTCAGACTGAAAGCCTTTTGCCCTCTGAAATATTTGTTACTAAATTCACAACTTGTCAGATTTCATGTTCTTGCTCATACACTAATTATATCCTGACATAATCTTTAACATATTCGCATCTCCAGATTTGTGGAATGCACTTGCTCTTTGAAATGCTCACCAACATGACTTTTAAACATATTTCATGATGACGCATGAACAATCTCATAAATGTAAGATTATTCATGCTGAGGTTACTCTACTGTTCTAGCTCTTCGGAGTTCTCATCTCAACACATTTCACACTTAGGCCTTCCCCCCGACTGGAAACTGACTCTGGTGATACAATTATAGTTTACACTCTGCAATATTCGACGTCGGCAGTAAATCATTGAAAAGTGGTGTAATCTCTTGCTTATTCTGCTGTAACATTTAGGTATTTGGTGCTCAATGCGACAGGCGTAACAAAATACAGCACAAGGCAATTTCATGGAAATATATCCAAATTTACCCCTGTAATCTATTAACTGAAAGAAGCTCAATGAAAGATTTAAAAGGTTTCTTTCCATCTGCTGACTTCTCTTACAGAAGTTAGGCTAATCGGGATAAAGCAGGTTAAACCAGTGTTCACACCACCAGATCAATAAGTTAGACTCTGGGTCTTCAGGAGATGCAGTATACTTACATTTCGCTAAGCCATTCGATTCCGTTCCTCATGAGCAGCTCTTAAGAAAAGTGAAGGATCAAGGCATTTTAGGACAGACACTTCAGTGGATCAGGAGCTTTTTGGTTGGGAGGCGCCAGCGAGTTAGTGTGAATGGAGCTGCATCAGGCTGGACGGCAGTGAAGAGCGGCATGCCACAAGGCAGCGTGCTGGGGCCTGTGTTGTATGTGGTGTTTATTAACGACCTTCCAGGCATTGTGTCTAGTCTCTGTTCAATGTATGCAGATGATACAAAAGTGTACAGACAAGCTGACAAAGAAGAGCATAGAGAACAGCTCCAGAATGATTTGGACAGTCTTGCCAACTGGGCAGGTACATGGCAGTTATGTTTTAATGCTGACAAATGCAACATCTTGCATTTAAGCAAGAAAAACCCACAGTTCAATTATGTTATGAGAAAACATGGCAGTGAGGAGAAGGTTTGTTTGCAACCTACTGAGTTACAGAAAGACCTGGGTGTGAATGTGGACAAGGAACTGAAATTTTCTAAACACACTGAGATTCAGGTGAACAAAGCCATAGACTCCTTCGTCTTATCAGATCTTATGATTACTTTGATGCTGAATCCATGAAGCTTTTGTCTGTTGCATTGATTCGTCCACATTTAGAGTTTGGAAACGTTGTGTGGGCTCCACATCTAAAAAGAGACAGAAAACTTGTTGAGGGAGTGCAAAGGCAAGCAACAAAAGTTACTCCAGGACTGAAAGGTTCAAGTTATAAGGAAAGGCTAGAAAGATTAAAAACTATCCAGCATGTCTTACAGAAGGACAAGAGGAGATCTTATAGAAGTGTTTAAGTATACACATGGACTGTACATGTTGGAAAACTCCTTGTTTGAGAAAGAGGTTAGGACAATCACCTGGGGACATAGCTTTAAGCTAAAAAAAAAAAAAACCAAAAAACAAAAAAACATACACACACAGATGCAGCACAAGTCTTCGATAAAACTTCTTTTCTCAACGTGTGGCAGTGATTTGGAACCGCCTACCTTCCAATGTTGCTGAAGCACCTTCCTTGAACAGTTTTCAAAACAGACTGGACTGTGTCAGGAAACAGTACATATATAGTTTAGATGTGCCTCCCACCTTCAGTCAGTGTCTGATCAAAAGATCAGTAGTTTTTTGTAAAAAGTTGTAGACAGTTTGCTGGTCAAAAAGCCCAGCAGAAGTTGGAAAGAACTGAGACCTGAAAAGAATCAGCGACAAAGCCTAAAGGCCTACCTATATTTGGAGCCAACTATACTATACTATACTATACTATACTATACTATACTATACTATACTATTAGTGACTATACTATTAGTGTTGTTGACGGTCGACAGTAAGTTCATGACCCTGACTCGACTGCATTGGCCGCCGCATTCCCTTATGGTGATCGGGTCTGTCCGACAGAGCGTGTAGCTAGGGCAGCAGCTCCACATCGCCTGCTGGGTCATGAACGTTTTAGGCTGGTTTGTTTGCTTGTTTTTGTTTTTTTTCACCACCCCTGTACCATTCACTAGCAGACCCCGCGAAGTGGCAGAATCATCAACCGGTTGATGGCGGCTACGGAAGAAGAAGAGAACACCACAGTGACATACTTACCTTATACCTAAACAAAACAGGCACTGTGATTGAGCGGCACACATAAAAGTTTTCACCGACAAACGACGGAGAGGCACTTACGACTGGACTGAAAAACGACAATAGCACAGTTAGTCAAATCTCAACAGAGAAGCTTTTCCAACTCACCGGTAGAAGCTGTACCTTACAGTTTTCGAGTTCCGTGTTCGTCTGCTTTTCCGCGTTGGCAAGTTGTGTTTGGGGTCAGAGTTCAGGATGAACATAGGGCTCAAGTTTTAACATCTGGAAACCGTCTTGTTTCGGTAAAAACACTTCTTTTTAGGTGAAAAAAAGACTTTGTTCTCGTGTATGGGATTAATGTATCAGTTCTATGCGATATGCCAACAAAAACAGTGAAAATACGCATGACTTGTGGACTTGATATGTTCCTACGCTAATGACACTGAGGCACAAGGATCTGGGAGTGAATAGTCTAGTAGACCGAAGCGGATAGTTTATCTGCATATACAATTCAAAAATCACGAAGCGTTACATCCGCCTCAGATTCAGTAACAAATTGCTTCAAAGACTGAGCTGTGCTTGTTGTATTGAGGGTTGCTAGCTGCAGCGTTGACAGGGGTAAAGAGGAGGGGGAGAGGGAGGGCATAATTTGCACCTCAGGTTTCGGACCTTAGTAGTACAGATGTCCCATTCCGATGTAGGCCTAAGTAAGAAAGAACAATGCCCCCACTCATTGAAAAGTTGAGGGATGTAATCCCGGCAGCGATAGGAAGAACAAACAAACAAAGGCAGCGGGAGGGCATCTGGGAATCATAACAAAGACGCGACCCGGCACCATCATAGTGAACTTCAAGTAGAAAGCTGCAATGAGCAATACAGATTCAACAGACCTTGAGAATGGACACAAAACGCGCCCTCTAAAAGCCTTCATTGACGACACAACTGAGCTTTCGATCAGGTAAGATTAGACACATAATACCGAAGATAAGTTAGTTGCCTCACCCAGGTTGAATTTCAAACCAACGGAGCCTCTCACTGCGGAAAGGAAAAAGTAGCTAAAACAGTCGCGTTCACTGTGGCTATCCAAGCCACCACAACACTGATTCAAAACAGCATTAGCAGTGTGGAATCAGTTGAGGCTAAGATCAATAAATTTACTACACACACACACACACACACACACACACACACACACACACACACACGCACGCACGCAAGCACACACACACACACACACACACACACACACACACACACACACACACACACACGCACGCACGCACGCGCACGCACGCACGCACGCACGCACGCACGCACGCACGCACGCACACGCACACACACACACACACACACGCACGCACGCACGCACACACACACACACACACACACACACACACACACACACACACACACACACACTGTGGCGCGGAGTCTCCCACCTGATTTCACGGACGTGGAATTCAATCCCCGTGGAGAACGAAGTGGGTAAAGCAGGGTTACCAAACCATGCTTCCGAATTTCGGGGACAGGTTGTGAGACCAATGTCCAATCCAAGTAAACAGATTAATAGACAGAAAGTGTCAGAATAATGGCCACTTCGGGAGGCAGTGGGCGTGGCAAAGGAAAACCTCCAGAGGAAATACACACACACACACACACACACACACACACACACACACACACACACACACACACACACCACCAGACAGAGGCTGGGGTCAACAGAAATGAGTTGGTCAAAGGTAAAAGGGTAAGCGAAGAGAGAGACATGGTTAGAGGAACTGAAGAAAGAAGACGGTGACATAATTATGCACACATGCACACACACACACACACACACACACACACACACACACACACACACACACACGCACGCACGCACGCACGCTTACATACAAAAACATAAACGCAACACACATGACATACGTGCGCGCGTGCACACACACACACACACACACACACACACACACACACACACACACACACACACACACACACACACACACATACACACACACACACACACACACTCATGAATGTATGCACACACACACACACACACACACACACACACACACACACACACACACACACACACACGCGCGCACACGCGCGCGCACACACACACACACACACACACACACACACACACACACACACACACACACACACACACATACAGAGGCCCGTGTCCACCCAACCCAGGCGCACACATACACACACACTCGTAAAGACTCACGCAAACACATACATACAATGACAGTGGCTCAGACAATGTTAGATGGTTACCCAAGATCTGACTAACGCATTGGGCATATGTGTAGTCAGACATCTGCTAACTGATATCCATGAGACCTTCGTCCTAAATCCTCTCTTCTTGGTCATTAAATCATTTATCCATCAGATGTAAATCATGCGCAGTGTGGTCTCAAAACTTGGCCCACCACTGTTCTCCAATGGATTCCATGTCACCGTGGGATCTCTTGATATGAGAAGGCTGATGCTCTGTCCAGGACAGGCAGCAATATGGAGCAGTTCAGCCACCCAGTGACCTACAGAGAGGCCAAAACTATCACCCACAACCAATACCAAAGCCAGTGGAAGAGAAGGCTGGGTGCAGTCAGTGGTGTTGATCCAATCCATCAGCTTCAGAGATACCAGCAAACAATCCTCTTCAGACTGAGAACTGGCCACTCCCGACTGCTAAGCCACCTCGGCCGAATTAAGATTGCCCCCACAGACGAATGTCGCTGTGCACTGGATCTCAGGCCTTGGTCGCATCCTCCAACACTGTCCAGCCCGTGATGTTCTACGGCGTCACACCTGGCCAGAGGGTACAGAACTGCAGATGCAGCTTTGGGGCAGCCGTCAATACATCAAGAAGACTGTGGGTTCCATCGTAGAGACAGGATTGAAGATCAGACCCAACCAAAAAAAAAATCGACCACAGAAAAAAAAGAAAGCAACTTAGCAGATGAGGTGCAGCGTATATGGATTTGTCCGCTCGCAGTCACACCTCCTTAACGAAACTGAAATTGAATCAAAAAGAAGAGGATGCCAGGGGAATCCAGAAGGCAGTCCAGCAAGGCCTACGTGGAAAGTGGACGAAGTGGAAAGTGGACGAAGTGGAAACACGCGCTCCAAAAAAAGTGTCGGCTGGACGGACATTTGGCACATGCGTGGCACTTCGCAGAGTCAGCTTCGTCCTCAGATCTGTATATGACCTGCTCTCGAACGCAAACCAGGTGAAATGGAAGAGATCAGATGACTCTGCGTGTCCACTGTGTTGAGGCAAACGAACAGTGAAAGATGTCCTGAGTAATCAATGAGGCATGTTGTAGGCACATGAACTTCTTTTCAGGCATCCTAAACATTTCTCATATCATGACTATCAGCATATCCTTGGATCTCGTCAGCCTTGCTGCTCAACCATGCGTGTGCATCTTTCGTAGTTTCTTTTGAACTGTTTTGCGTATGTCGTTGAACGCATCTTATTCTTAGGTGGACTTGGTGTCACTGAGGTAAGCTTTGTGCAGATGTTTCTCATCCAGTAGCTGCTGAATGTCATCGTAGTTCTCATCAAACCAGTCCTTGTGTTTCCTGGCTGTTGGCCCCAGGATCTCTGTTGCAGTCTTGTAAACTAGTTCTCTGAAGGTCCACCAGTTGGCTTTGCATTCTGGTTGCCTAGAGAGGCAACTTGTGTACTGCAATGTAAACAAGGATGATTGTGTGCAAAATCCGTATAAATGCCACATAGTCACACGCATACACACACACACACACACACACACACACACACACACACACACACATTTACATGTGCGATCTCTCTCTCTCTCTCTCTCTCTCTCTCTCTCTCTCTCTCTCTCTCTCTCTGTGTGTGTGTGTGTGTGTGTGTGTGTGTGTGTGTGTGTGTGTGTGTGTGTGTGTGAGTGTGTGTGTGTGTGCGCGCGCGCGCGCGCCCCACAAGCTTTTCCTTTTATCTCTACTGACAGTTGCACCAAAGCTTTCATTATGAACGTAATAAAAAAAAAATGCTTGTTTGTATTGCTGATAAGATTTTGTTTAAAAAAAAAAATTCTTACCGCTGATATGGTACCATAGGCTCTCTCTGGTGAGTGAGTGATGAGTTATACGTCCTATTGGCCAGTGGCTCTTCTAGATGTGATGTCCCAGACCAAAGTGTGTATTTTTGGTGCTAGAATGCCCCCCACGTTTCTAGTTTTTTTTTGTTTTTTTTTTAAAAGAGGGGGAGGATGGAGGAATTCTGGATTTGGGTTTTGCGTACAAGTTCGGGGAGAAGAACTGTATATGATAAAGGAATCCATGTTATCTTTATCTGGTAGATTTAGCTGAGAGATGCCCTTACCTTAACCTTAAATCTCTCTGTGCCAGGAGGCACATAAGACTTGGACGTCTCTCCTCCACTGTGTTCGGCCTGCAGCTGCATGGCGTACAACACTCCATGTTTTCCAGCCTGCGCCGTTCTCTCTCCTTCTCCACATTCGCCGCCATGTTGTTTTCGGTCGGCCTCTTTTCCTTCTTCCCTCTGGTGTCCAACCAAGGGCCACAGCACAGTCGTCGTTCCTCTCCTTCCTCATTAGTGCCCCCATCCAGTTCCACCTCCGTCTCCTCACCTCCTCGCTGATCTTTCCTGCTTCTGCCATCTCAAGAACTGTCTTATGGAGACATGTTGTTGCCATCGGATCTTGAAAACCCTCCTTAGACACTTGGTCTGGAGGGTGTCAAGCTTTTCGTCCTCTCCTTTAGTCAGTTTCCAAGTCTCGCATCCGTAGAGTAGGACGGACAAGACAAGGCTCTTGAAAAGGGAAGCTTTAGTCTTTCTGCCCTATGTCGCTGGCTTGCAGATGTTTGATAGCAGCTTCATCATCTGTGTGCTGGCCAAGGCTACTCTCTTCTTGACATTAGCTGTGCCTCCACCGTCCTTTGTCACGTTTGCACCCAGATATGTGGAGCTCTCTACCTCCTCGACTTCAATTTCTCCAACTTTCAGCTTATCGTCACTCCTGCTGTTGGCTTTCATGGCTTCGCACTTCTTGGCATCCAGCTTCAGTCCAACTTTGGCTGCATTGTCTTCAAATTTTGCTGTTTTGGTCTGAAGGTGGTTCATTGTTGAGGATAGGAGGGCGAGGTCATCCGCAAAGTCCAGGTCCTCCAACATGGTTGTGAAGTTCCATCGGATCCCGGTTCTCTCATCCTCTATGGTTTTCCGCATGACCCAGTCAGTCATTAGCAGGAATAGGAATCCTGACATGCAGCAACCCTGCTTCACCCCCCCGGTCATCACACTGGAAACCAGTCTGTTGTTTCATTTTCATCAATTACAGAGCACTGGAAGTCCTCATAAAGGGTCTTGACCATCCGGATCAGTTTCTGTGGACTCCATACTGACGCATGATGATCCAAAGGCTGTCGCGGTGTATGAGTCAAAGACCTTTTCGAAGTCGACAAAATGGATGTACAGCGTAGCATTCCATTCGTTGACTTGTTCCAGAATATTCCTGAGGATGAATATCTGGTTGACAGTTCCTCTGCCTGTCCTGAAGCCGGCTTGTTCTTTCCTGAGTGAGGAATCCACTCCTGTTTGTATCCTGCTGATAAGGATCCTGCTGAGCACCTTGCTGGCCAAAGGCAGCAAGGTAACTCCCCGCCAGTTGCCACACTCCTGAAGGTTACCTTTTTCGGAATTTTGCAAATTAGTCCTTTTGTCCACTGTGTAGGAACTGTCTCTTCCTCCCAAATGAGGTCAAAGGTCCGTTTGAGTTCTTGGCTGGTTTGCTCAATGTCTGCTTTTAGCATTTCTGCTGAAATTTGGTCTGCTCCAGGTGCTTTTTCTTTTCCGTCTCTGAGGGCCTTCAGTGCTGTTTTAATCTCCTGAATAGTTGGTGCTTCCACTGAGATGTCAAGCTCTTCTGTCTCTTCCTCTCTCTTCTTCTGGTGGTTCCTCCGGTGCGTTTCTGTTTAGCACTTCCTCCCTAGCCTGGCGTCTTTGTTCTTCAACAGTTCTCCGTTCTTGTTCTTCGCTGCTGCTGCTTGCTTGGTGCTCTGTCCTATCAGCTGCTGCACTATACTGTACAGTTCTTTCTGCCTTCCATTCTCCCCTGCATTCTGTGCTCGTTCTGCTTTCTCTGACATCCACTCCCTTCTGTCCCTCTCTCACTCTTCTTCACCTCTTTGTCCTTCTCCTTGTATTCCTCCCTCATTCTGTTTTTGATTCTCTCTGAGCGGGTACTGTCAATCCTCGTCTTTATCCCTTTCCTTTCGTCAAAGAGTTTCCAGCTGTTGTCACTGATCTATGGCTTGCTTTTCCCTTTTCTGAAACCGAGCACCTCTTCCGCTGACTTGACATATGCATTCTTTTGCTGCTGCCCCACATCTCTATGTCTTCGTTCTCGTTCCTGGTCTCTTCCCAGCTTGCCTCTTACTGTCTCGCAGTACTTCTTCCTTGTCTCTTCATTATTCAGACGTTCGACGTCTAGTCTTGGCTTGACCTTGTTGTTATTTCTGTGTGAGCTGAGACGCAGTTTGATGCGAGTCCTCACCAGAAAGTGGTCACTGTTAGCATCAGCTCCCCTCTGTACTCGACAGTCTAGTACAGACGATCTCCACTTTCCACTGATCAAAAGATGGTCAATTTGATTCTTCACACCTCCATCTGCTGATACCCATGTTGCCTTGTGAATATCTTTATGGGGAAATAGTGTTCCTGCTATTACTTAAGCCCATTCAGCTGACAAAACTCGCACAATCTCTCTCCATTGCCATTCTGTGTTCCAAGCCCATGTACGCCCATAGTCCTCTCATACTCTCCGTTATCATTTCCAACCTTTGCGTTGAGGGTCCCCCATGACGATGATGATGTCATTCTTGTTGCAACCGTCAACTGCTTCCTGTAGTTCTTGATAGAACTGTTCCTTCTCCTCGTCTTCTCTCTCATTGTGTGGGGCGTACACTTGAATAATAGTCACTCTCCTGTGTACCTTGAGTAGAATCTGGCTGTTATGATCCTCTTGTTGATGGGGGTCCATTCCATGAGCGACTTCACTGCTTCCTGGCTAATCATGATGGCAACATCACCCTCATGCAGTTCGTCATCTCCGCTGTAAATCAGTGTCTGTCCCGAAGCCATCCTCATCCTGCTGCTGCTCCTGTCCATCTGCACTCGCTAATTCCAAGGATGTCCAGCTGGTACCCCTCCATCTCTCTCTCGCGCGATCTGTGCCGCAGCTCCTCCTCTGTACATTGTCCTCACATTCCAGTGTCCAATGGTGAGGGTTATTCTGGAGCTTGCCAAGGATCTCGTCGGACGGTGAGCTTCTCGAAGGCTTTGACCCATCGTCGTCATGGTGCCGGTGTCGGCGATCCCTGCTTCCCCCTGATGATGCACATTGACGTCCGTAGTTTCTGTAACTGATGGATGGATTTTTTTTTCCAGGAGTAGGTAGTTAACCTCCTGCCCAACCCTCATGCTTGGAGGACCAGGGTTTTCTGTTGGGGTTTCCCTACCCTTAGACTGCGTTGGTCCACGACTCCATTACGGAGTACCCTCCCATCCGCCACCCAGGAGGACGCGCCGTGCAGTCCCAGCGCGAGGTAGCTGGGATGTGACGTAACAGAAATAAACGTCACAAGGATAAAACGTAGTAAACCAGCTATTCCAACCAGTTTCTCTTTTCAAAAAGAAATTCCGAGGCTAAGAAAACACTAAGAATCACACACACACACACACACACACACACACACACACACACACACACACACACACACACACACACACACACACACACACACACATACACGCTCGCGGCGCGCGCGCGCGCGCGCGCGCGATAACAAGCGCGATAACTCTACGAATCTGAAACAGAATACATTGCACAGCAGCAAATGAAATAAGCAAATAACAAGATGCAAAGCATATAAACGTATCCCAGTTTATCCTGAATAGGCATGAGATATTCCATAAAGAGGAAGAACCGTCTTGGGCTGGTGTAACCGTTAGTAATGGCTATTCTGGTAAACATCGGTCATCATTTGTGACCTTTAATGAACATACTTACAAATTTTCAGAAAGATCGGCCAAGAACTTTCTGAGATTTTCCATAAAGAAGAAAACCATTATGGGCCGTTAGTAACGGCTATGACGGTAAACTAAAACGTCGGGCATCATCCGTGACTCATAATGAACATACCTACAAATTTTCAGAAAGATCGGCCAAGTGGTGTTGTCTGGAGCAAGTGGAACACATTTTGACCACAGACGGACGGACGGACAGGCACACACACACACACACACACACACACACACACACACACACACACACACACACTCTCTCTCTCTCTCTCTCTCTCTCTCTCTCTCTCTCTCTCTCTCTCTCTCTCTCTCTCTCTCTTTTCTGAGACATTCCATAAAAAGAAGAACCGTTATGGGCCGTTATAACCGTTAGTAACGGATATAACGGTAAACTAAAACATCGGGCATCATTCGTAACCCATAGTGAACATACCTACAAATTTTCAGAAAGATCAGCCAAGTACTTTCTAAGATATTCCATAAAGAAGAAAAGGCGTTACAGGCCGTTACAGCCGTAAGTAACGGCAAAAACGGTAAACTAAAACATCAGGCATTATTCATGAACCATAACGAACATACCTACAAATTTTCAGAAACATTGGCCAAGTACTCTCTGAGATTCCATAAAGAAGAAAAACCGTTACAAGCCGTTACAGCCTTCAGTAACGGCTATAACGGGGTCAACTAAAACATCGGGCATTATCTGTGACCCATAATGAACATAGCTGCTAATTTTCACAAAGATCGGCCAAATACTTTCTGAGATATTCTATAAAGAAGAAAACCGTTACAGGCCGTTACAGCCGTTAGTAACGGCTATAACGGTAAACTAAAACATCGGTAATCGTCCGTGACCCATAATGAACATACCTACAATTTTTTAGAAAGATCGGCCCAGTGGTGTTGTCTGGAACAAGTGGAACACATTTTGACCACAGACGGACGGACAGACAACACACACACACACACACACACACACACACACACACACACACACACACACACACACACACAGAGAGAGAGAGAGAGAGAGAGAGAGAGAGAGAGCATTTCTTCGTTCCCATTCTAAAGCACTCCCTGTTCTATAAGAACTGGGAGTGCAAAAACACAAAACAAGGAGGAAAGCAACGCTTATGTTGAACGCTACGACGAAACTGACATGTGAAGTTTTCACAATATATATTCCCTATACTTCATAAATAACAGACATAAAAACTGCGCAACGAAAATTGCTCCTGAAAGAGTACATTAGAGTACTAAGTACATTATTAGATCACAGGATGACAGCTTTCTCTGGCAGTTCTTACAGAACAGGGAGCAGGGCCGGATCCAGGGGGGGTTGCTTTGGTACTACAGCACACCCCACCCCCACCCCCTCCTGGCTCAACATACAAAAATAATTTTCAGCCGGGGACTTCGCCCCCCTGGTCCCCCAACCGAGGCTTTGCCCCCAGACCTTGGCCTAAAACATTTACCAGCACCCCACCTTTAAAAAACTCTGTGATCCAGCCCCTGGGGAGTACTTTAGAATGGGAACGAAGAAACGCTGTGTGTGTGTGTGTGTGTGTGTGTGTGTGTGTGTGTGTGTGTGTCCGTCCCTGGTCAAAATGTGTTCCACTCGCTCCAGACAAAACTACTGGGCCGATCTTTCTGAAAATTTGTAGGTATGTTCATTATGGGTCACGAATGATGCCCGACGTTTTAGTTTACCGCTATAGCCGTTACTAACGGCTGTACTGGCCTGTAACGGTTTTTCTTCTTTATGGAATAT
Organism: Conus betulinus; assembly: GCA_016801955.1. Lineage (NCBI taxonomy): Eukaryota > Metazoa > Mollusca > Gastropoda > Neogastropoda > Conidae > Conus > Conus betulinus. The sequence goes on along the minus strand of JADBJO010000982.1, from coordinate 285,042 downwards.
CTCAGAAAGTACTTGGCCGATTTTTCTGAAAATTTGTAGGTAGGCCCTATGTTCATTATGGGGCCCAAATAATGCCCAATGTTTCAGTTTACCGTTATAGCCGTTACTAACGGCTGTAACGGCCTGTAACGTTTTCTTCTTTATGGAATATCTCAGCAAGTACTTGGCCGATCTTTGTGAAAATTAGCAGGTATGTTCATTATGGGTCACGGATAATGAGCGATGTTTTAGTTTACCCCGTTATAGCCGTTACTAACGGCTGTAACGGCCTGTAACGGTTTTTCTTCTTTATGGAATATCTCAGAAAGTACTTGGCGGATCTTTGTGAAAATTAGCACGTATGTTCATTATTGGTCACGGATGATGCCCAACGTTTCAGGTTACCGTTAGAGCCGCCGTTACCAACGGCTGTAATGGCCTTAGTGGTTTTCTTCTTTATGGAATATCTCAGAAAGTACTCGGCCGATCTTTGTCAAAATTAGCAGGTATGTTCACTATGGGTTACGAATGATGCCCAATGTTTCAGTTTAGCGTTATAGCCGTTACTAACGCTATAACGGGCCCCATAACAATTTTCCTCTTTATGGAATATCTCAGAAAGCAATTTGTCGATCTTTCTGAAAATTTGTAGGCATGTTCATGATGGGGCACGGATGATACCCGATGTTTTAGTTTACCGTTGTAGCTGTTACTAGCGGCTATAACTGCCCATTACGGTTTTCTTCTTTATGGAATATCTCAGAAAGTACTTGGCCGATCTTTCTAAAAAAAATTTTGTAGGTATGTTCATTATGCGCGACGGATGATGCACGACGTTTTAGTTTACCGTTATAGCCGTTACTTTCTTCTTTTTTTTTAAGGAATATCTTAGAAAGTATGTGGCTGATATTTCTGAAAATTTGTAGCTATGTTCATTATGGGTCACGGATGATGCCCGATATTTAAGTTTACCGTTATAGCCGTTACTAACAGCCCATAATGGTTTTCTTCTTTATGGAAAATCTCAGAAAGTACCTGACCGATCTTTCTGAAAATTTGGAAGTATGTGCATTATAGGTCACAGATGATGACCGATGTTTACCAGAACAGCCATTACTAACGGCTACACCTGCCCAAGACGGTTTTTCCTCTTTATGGAATATCTCACGCATATCAGGATAAACTGGGAGTATGTTTATATGCTTTGCATCTTTTTTTGTTTGTTTGTTTGTTTTTTGACTGCGATTGATTGTATCCGTTTCCGCAAAACGCGAATAACTTCACAGCCAACTCGAATGCGCCTCCTGCCCATCGTATGTTTCTTCTTTTCAAAAGAAAAAAAAAATGGTGGTGGTGCGGGGGTGGGGGGGGGGGGGGGGGGGGGGGGGGGGGGGCAAGAAAAAAAGAAACAAAGAGAAAAAACGTGACATAAAAGTCGAGCACCCTCACTGATCCAGCCTCCCAAATCTCTCTCTGTCTCTGTCAGTGCGTGCGCGCGCGCGCATGTGTGTGTGTGTGTGTGTGTGTGTGTGTGTGTGTGTGTGTGTGTGTGTGTGTGTGTGTGTCTGCGCGAGCTCGCTGGCGGATATGTTTCTTAAAATGGTAGTTACAGGCTGCAGTTGGTTATTACGCATCCTGTATAAACGTGTATTGCGGTATAGGAAGAAAACAAACAACAACAACAACAACAACAACACACACACACACACACACACACACACACACACACACACACACACACACACACACACATTTTGAAGAGTAGTTGACCATGTGCCAGCCATTCAACAACAGCGTATCTTCACCCATCAAAACGACACTGAGCTTTAATCTGACCGTTCGACAGTGCACGGTCATCACCAGTCAAAGCTTTTCCCGTCACATTTCTCTTAAACCAAACGTCCCGTAGAGCCATGTTGGCTGCCTTGCGCTTAAGAGGAACTGATCAACAGAGTCATGTTCTTCAGAGTGACAACGAACGCAAGATTTTGAAGGGCAAGGTAAATGAACAAAGTACGAAAGATCCTAAGGGGGCGGGGAGGTTGGGGTGGGAGGGAGGGGGGGGGCACAGAAATCACGAATTGATGCAACCGGGTAGGCTGTTTCCCAGCAGACAATGACACAACCACAAACGCACGTGGAAAGTTCAATTACATAACTTTGAAAATAAAAAAAAGACGGTGGGGGAGGGGTTGTTAAAGTTCCTGTAGCAAAACTGGCCATACGGACAGTGAGCTGTCAGAGAGTCGCTGTGTCCAGGGCAGTGCGGATGAAATACGGAGCCCATCCTCTCCTTCTACCGCCTTTAACCTTCCATGAACTGATTTAGGGACAGGTGTACTGCGGGATGGACAGAAGGATTTCAATGGGGAAAAAAAATCGTACCCCACGAGTGATTCGAATTCAGGACCGTCAGCTTCATAAGCCAACGTGGTGACTGTCTGACCACAGGCGTTTCTAAGATCGACAGGATACTGTGCCCCGTGTTTCTTTTTCTTTCTTTTCTTACTTTTTTTTTTTTTTTTTTTTTTTTTAAAGGCGAAGCCTAGAGGGAAACAGGAAATGAATATAAGCACAGGTGCTAGTCGACAACTTATAAACCACTGGGACGGAGCAGACGACGCGGTGCAGACGACACGGAGCAGACGACACGGAGCAGACGACGACGCGGTGCAGAAATCGTGGTTGGCAGTGGGTAAGTGGGCGGTTTGTTGTAAATCTCATGAAGACAGTTGTAAATATTCTCAGTGTCGTTTTCATGTTCATTGTGAGTGGGGAAAAAATAGGTCCTAGCTTTCCTGTCGGTTTAGTTTTCAAATTTACAATTCATACCTGTTGTTAAACAAAGGAATGTGAATTAGGGATGGCCACATTCCACGGCGAAACTGTGTATATATCTTTCAATTGCTCTGTCTTAAGTTTACAGAGATGGGAACATGATCGCTCAGTGTGACGACAAACTGCCTTCACGCGCATCAAAAAGTAAACATAGTCTAAATCTTTCTGTTCAGTAAATTGAAATGTACTTTTTAAAAATCAAAGTAACATTATTCATAACAAAAATATAGACACTATGACGAACTGATTTGGGGTTTTGAAAATCAAACAAACAAACGAACAAACAAAATAGCGAAACCAATTTCTCCTTTTAGCAAGGGCAGCTTCGTATGCTTATATGTCGTTGACTAAATTTTGCATTAAGATAGATAGCAGGCCTACCTTTTTACATTTTACTGTCACTGAAAGCGAGTGCCATGATGCCTTTTATATTTTTCCTATCACTGGAAGCGAGTGCCGTTAATCCTTTTCATATTTTTCCTATCACTAAAAAAACGAGTGTCCATTCTTAAGCTGGTCTTTCCGTCACACTCCAATTGTTCAACACGACACGGCTATTTCCTGTAAAGGACACGACAAAGAATTTCCTGAGAAAGAAAGCGGATGTCGCCTTAAACCGGATTTTGCTGCCATGCATTCGGTATTCCTGGGAGCAGTGAATAGAATAAACAAATAGATAAATAAATTATACTTTTTTGTTTATTTGTTTTGAAAGGAGGAGCTGGATTAAAGCTCGCTGGACACGTTAAACTTTCAGTTCCATAAGCTTCTATAGAAAAAAAAAATAGGGTTTTTAACTCGTCTCAAAAGTTGATGAGGGAAAAAGTGCACCTTTGTTGTTATTGTTTTTACATTTTTATAGTGTGTGTGCAAATGGTGCATCAGAGAGAGAGAGAGAGAGAGAGAGAGAGAGAGACTCAGCTGCGCCATTTATAGTCTAAAACTCACACACACACACACACACATACACACACGGGCACACACACTCTCTCTCTCTCTCTCTCTCTCTCTCTCTCCTCTCTCTCTCTCTCTCTCTCTCTCTCTGTGTGTGTGTGTGTGTGTGTGTGTGTGTGTGTGTGTGTTATAATCTATTTCACATAGTGTTAAAGTGATAGTATCCTTTGTCTGTGAAGGGCCAAGGGCCAGATGAAATAAGTGCCTTTTTGCTTATCCGTTACCCTTGGGAAAAAAAGATCTCTCTCTCTCTCTCTCTCTCTCTCTCTCTCTCTCTCTCTCTCTCTCTCTCTCTCTCTCTCTCTCTCTCTCTCTCCTCTCCTCCTCCCTGCCATTCTTGCTTTCCCGCTATCTCTGTTTTCAACTGTCCTTACTTCTTCATTCCTCTTTCATACATTGTCAAGCTCATGCTGACATCTGTCTGGGGACCATTTTGTTTTTGTCTGTTTGTTTTTTTTTTTTCTACAGAAAATTTGGTAGTTATCCACTCGACTACATTGCAATCATTTTAATTCGAATTTTTGCCCGCGCCTGTTTTTTGTTTGTTTGTTTGTTTTTGTCTCGAAACCCCAACCGTGTGAGATGAGGCGTTCGAGGCAACAATGAAGGACTGAGACCCTGTATGCGAAGTGTTCTTAACGTCAGCTGAAGTGGCCGGGGTGCGCTTGTACGTTACCACGTCTTCTGCAATGGATCCCATCATGTTCGTTGTGGCCGTGTGTCAACAAAAAACAGCTAACCTGAATTTTCATCTTCACCGCGTCTGCTTTGTTGGCAATATTTGGGGGGGAGGGGGGGGGGGGGAGAGATCTCCCACACACTCGGTAGCTTGCCAGGGGAGGGGGGAGAGGGGCCTCGAGTGTCAGCTCTAGATTAATTAAAAAAAAAAAAAAAATGCCGGGTTCGTTCAGCAAAGTTTGTACATGTTTTGTGCGGAACAGGAACCAGGTGAAATCATTGTGTCTGAACAGGTAAAAGTCAGGGCCGTGCTGGTGTCGGTTACACAGGCTTATACACGCTTCGCTTGTTCAGGCGTCCCCATACCTCGACACATGCACAGGCTGACAGAAACACAGGTGCTCTCTCTCTCTCTCTCTCTATTGTTTCCTGCCGTCAGATACGTTCTCTGTCAGTCCGTCCGTCTGTCTGTTTCTCTCTCTCTCTCTCTCTCTCTCTCTCTCTCTCTCTCTCTCTCTCTCTCTCTCTCTCTCTCTCTCTCTCTCTGTGTGTGTGTAGCCTATGTGTGCGAGTGTGTGTATCATATCTATCCGTCTATCTATTTCTGTCAGTTCCAGCCTCGCGAGGTCCGTGTTGTCTGCGGCACCGTGTTGCCGGCTGTGAGAGGTCCGTGTTGTCTGCGGCACCGTGTTGCCGGCTGTGAGTCCGTGTGTGTCTGCGGCACCGTGTTGCCGGCTGTGAGGTCCGTGTTGTCTGCGGCACCGTGTTGCCGGCTGTGAGGTCCGTGTTGTCTGCGGCACCGTGTTGCCGGCTGTGAGGTCCGTGTTGTCTGCGGCACCGTGTTGCCGGCTGTGAGGTCCGTGTTGTCTGCGGCACCGTGTTGCCGGCTGTGAGGTCCGTGTTGTCTGCGGCACCGTGTTGAAGGCTGTGTGGTCCCGTGTTGTCTGCGCACCGTGTTGCCGGCTGTGAGGTCCGTGTTGTCTGCGGCACCGTGTTGCCGGCTGTGAGGTCCGTGTTGTCTGCGGCACCGTGTTGCCCGGCTGTGAGGTCCGTGTTGTCTGCGGCACTGTGTTGAAGGCTGTGTGGTCCGTGTTGTATGCGGCACCGTGTTGCCGGCTGTGAGGTCCGTGTTGTCTGCGGCACCGTGTTGCCGGCTGTGAGGTCCGTGTTGTCTGCGGCACCGTGTTGCCGGCTGTGAGGTCCGTGTTGTCTGCGGCACTGTGTTGAAGGCTGTGTGGTCCGTGTTGTCTGCGGCACCGTGTTGCCGGCTGTGAGGTCCGTGTTGTATTTATTTCCTCCAGTTTCTCACATAGGATGCATGCGATGTTTTATGCGTGTCCTCCATTTCCACCGGTACACAATGACACACGATAACAGTAAGTGACAATTTTTTGTGGCTTGGTAAGAAATACCAGGCAGCCATCTTCAATGTACATCAATTTGCCAGGGCAGCGGGGACCCCCCCTGCTCTTTTCGATTTTCAACTGCCGTGGGTTCTTTAACGTGTGCAGGGGGCCAGGAAGGCACACGGGTCCGACTCGCTTATAGTCCCCATCCGATGGACTTGACGTTCTGTCAATCAAACTGGGAAAGAAGGGCGAAAAAGGCAAGACTCGAACCCATGCACTTCTCACACGTTGGATTGTTTTTCTAAGGTGGCTCCAACACAACATCGATGGAACAACTTCTCCCCGAAGGCTGTTGCTGTGAGGGGGTAAAACTCAACTATATTCCAAGATAGCAGCAGAATGCAGTTCGCGGCGAGGCAGCATAGCAGCGAACACCAAAGGAGAGGTGGCAGTTGTCCTTTTTCAGGCACACTGATGTGACAGGCGGCTGCAGCGATACTTCCAGCCATATGGGTGACGGCGGATCTTGCTTCTTTCGCCGGGAGATGTGGGGCGATCGGTGATGGAGCGCTGTCTCACTACAATTTACCGCTGCCTGGGATACCGTGCGTTAGGCTGGACATGGGGGCACTCCTCATTGGGTTGGGTTGAAAACTTGCCCTCTCAGCTGTAGTCTGCATGGACCATAGAATGATAGGGACTTGTGCAGCGCTGCAACGACTTTCGTCCAGCTCCCGCTTTGAGGCGGGCATCACGTGGCACAGGACCATCGCCACCAGAGCACGAAGAAGGCCGCCTGGTGCCCTGAAGACAGCCTGTGGTGGAGGGAAAGAGGCAAAATACACCGACAACCATCGTCTGCTAACCAGCACTCGATTTTGAACTAGAATTCACAAGGAACCAGAGCTCAGAGAGCGGCAGACGATGGTGCCCACATGGACCTCACCCATACTGCCAGCGACGTTAGCTGCCACAGAATATGCAGACCTATGTCTGCGAGTATACCCTGTCCTTAACGGCCTCAGGCCAGTAGGACGTAAATCTCACCCATCACCATTATCTTCACTGGAGATGGGTTGTCGGAGATTTTGTGTTCCGGGGCTCTGAAAGCTAGAAAAAGGCAAGAAACGTCGTTCCCTCTGCGTTCTCTGTGGCTGGCTGTTGTCCCTTGGTTTCTGAACCTACCGCCATCTGCATGTCTTCGCCTGCTCTCTCTGTCTACCATCACAGCAAAAAGATTATGTCGCTGTAGAATTATAATTTCCCTTTCTCATTTTGTTAAGAGTATTGTACTGAAAATAAAAATTAGATATGAAAAAACAAAACGTAAATGTTTTGTTTGCTTTAAAGGACACATGTGTCCCTGATAAACACCAGTTGTTGACACGGTTGTTTGGTTACCTTTTTGCAGCCTATTCCAGATCAGCGTCATAGTAAGCATGGACTCAGCGGATCTTTCTCAATCGGACAAGTCGGAGGTCGAGGACATGACCATTTCTAACCCAGACTTCGCCTTCGACTTCTTCGTCAATGCGGAGCAGATACGAAAGGCGAAAATGTGTTCTTGGCTCCATACAGCATCACCACAGCTCTAGCCATGGCCTGTATGGGGGCACGTGGCAACACCGCAGAGGAGATGAGGCAGGTGCTCAAATGGTCAACGGACGATCTCCCTGACGGCCTTGGCAGTGGCCTGTCATTATTAAAGGAGACAACCGCAGAGAAGTCCACCGGCTGCACGCTGCTAGAAGCGCAGCGAATCTACGTGGACGGGAGATTTACTTTGAAACCCAAGTTCACCTCGGACACCCAGGAGCGCTTCGGTTCTACGGCTGTGACCGCTGATTTCCAGAACAACCCTGAGGCTGAAAGGCAGAACATCAACGGCTGGGTGTTGGAGCAGACCCGGGACAAGATTCATGACCTGCTGCCTGGAGGCTCTGTCAACTCCCAGACAGCAATGGTGCTGGTGCAGGCGCTGTACTTCAAGGGGAAATGGCTGCACCAGTTTGACCCCAGGAAGACCCGCCAGGCCAAGTTTTACACCCCTAAAGGGACAAAGAAGGTCTACATGATGAGGCAGACCGGGAACTTCAACTACGCAGAGATTTTTGGATGCCCGGCCGTGGAGCTGCCATACTCCATCGACAGAGCAAGCAACCAGCCTTTCAACACAAGCATGATTGTCGTACTGCCGGCAGGCGCGGGTGGGGTAGAGGACCTGAACCAGCTGGAAGGGGATCTCACGTTCGACAAATTCGTAGAGCTTCGGACCAACATGCGCATGGAGAAAGTAAGTGGGAAGTTCACAAGTCTTTTAGTCGTCAGTCTCAAAGAAGAAGAAGAAGAAGAAGAAAAAAAGAATTAAGTAATATCTCAATTATGATATATGATTTTTGTTTTGTTGTTGTTGTTGTTTGTTGTTGTTGTTTTTATGGCGCTAACAAAGCACACACACATACGCGCGCACACGCACACACAGACACACACATGCACACACATACACACACGCGCGCATGCACACACTGGGACGATCTTTCTGAAAATTTTGTAGGTATGTTCACTATGGGCCACGGATGATGCCCGATGTTTTAGTTTACCGCTATAGCCGTTACTAACGGCTGTAACGGCCTGTAACGCTTTTTCTTCTTTATGGAATATCTCAGAAAGTACTCGGTCGATCTTTGTACAAATGAGCAGGTACGTTCATTATGGGTCACGGATGATGTCCGATGTTTTAGTTTACCCCGTTATAGCCGTTACTAACGGCTGTAACGGCCTGTAACGGTTTTTCTTCTTTTATGGAAGATCTCAGAAAGTACTTGGCCCACCTTTATGAAAATTAGCAGGTATCTTCATTATGGGTCACGGATGATGCCCGATGTTTTAGTTTACCCTGTTATAGCCGTTACTAACGGCTGAAACGGCCTATAACGGTTTTTGTTCTTTATGGAATATCTCAGAAAGTACTCGGCCGATTTTTCTGTAAATATGTATGTATGTTCATTAATGGTCACGGATGATGCCCGATGTTTTAGTTTGCCCCGTTATAGCCGTTACTAACGGCTGTAACGGTTTTTCTTCTTTATGGAATATCTCAGAAAGTACTTGGCCGATCTTTCTGAAAATTTGTAGGTATGTTCATTATGGGTCACGAATAATGAGCTATGTTTTAGTTTACCGTTAGAGCCGTTACTAACGCCTGTAAGGGTCTGTGACGGTTTTTCTTCTTAATGGCATATTTCAGAAAGTACTTGGCCGATCTTTGTGAAAATTAGCAGGTATGTTCATTAATGGTCACGGATGATGCCCTATGTTTTAGTTTGCCCCGTTATAGTCGTCACTAACGGCTGTTACGGCCTGTAACTGTTTTTCTTCTTTATGGAATATCTCAGAAAGTACTTGGCCGATCTTTCTGTAAAATTTGTATGCATGTTCATTAATGGTCACGGATGATGCCCATTGCTTTAATTTACCCCATTATAGCCGTTACTAACGGCTGTAACGACGTGTAACAGTTTTTCTTCTTTATGGAATATCTCAGAAAGTACCTGGCCGATCTTTCTGAGAATTTCTAGGTATGTTCATTATGGGTCACGAATGATGCCCGATGTTTACCAGAATAGCCATTACTAACGGTTACACCAGCCCAAGACGGGTTTTACTCGTTATGGAATATATCACGCGTATTCAGGATAAACTGGGAGTACGTTTATATGCTTTGCATCTTGTTGCTTATAACGCGGCCGACCACTCTCTCAACTTAGATTCGGAAATTTAAACAAAACAAAACAAAACATGCACGAATGCATGTACACACTAACAAGACCTAAACACTTTATGGATATTATATATTTTTGCACTCCCAGTTCTTATAGAACAGGGAGTACTTTAGAATGGGAACGAAGAAATGCTCTGTGTGTGTGTGTGTGTGTGTGTGTGTGTGTGTGTGTGTGTGTGTGTGTGTGTGTGTGTGTGTCGTCCGTCCATGGTCAAAATGTGTTCCACTTGCTCCAGACAAAACTACTGGGGCGATCTTTCTGAAAATGTGTAGGTATGTTCGTTATGGGTCACAGATGACACCCGATGTCTTACTTTACCGTTATAGCCGTTACTAACGGTTTTTCTTCTTTATGGAATATCTCAGAAAGTACGTGGCCGATCTTTTTAAAAGTTGTAGGTATGTTCATTATGGGTCATGAATAATGCCTGATGTTTTAGTTTACCATTATATTCGTTACTAACGGCTGTAACGGCCCTGAAACGGTTTTTCTTCTTCATGGAATATCTCAGAAAGTGCTTGGCCGATCTTTCTGCAAATTAGCAGGTATGTTCATTATGGATCACGAATAATGCCCAGTGTTTTAGTTTACCGTTATAGCCATTACTAACGGCTGTAACGGGTTTTTCTTCTTTATGGAATATCTCAGACAGTACCTGGCCGATCTTTGTGAAAATTAGCAGGTATGTTCAGTATGGGTTACGGATGATGCGCGATGTTGTAGTTTTACCCCGTTATAGCCGTTATTAACGGCTATAACGGCCCATAACGGTTTTTCTTCTTTATAGAATATCTCTGAAAGCACTTTGCCGATCTTTCTGAAAATTAAAGATATGTTCATTATGGGTCATGGATGATATCCAGTGTTTTAGTTCACCGTTACAGCCGTTACTAACGGCTATAACTGCCCATAACGGTTTTTTCTTGTTTCTGGAGTATCTCAGAAATTACGTGGCCGATCTTTCTGAAAATTTGTAGGTATGTTCACTATGGGTCACGAATGATGCCCGACGTTTTAGTTTACCGTTATATTCGTTACTAACGGCTAAGACGGCCCATAACGGTTTTTCTTCTTTATGGAATGTCTCAGAAAGTACTCGGCCGATGTTTGTGAAAATGAGCAGGTATGTTCATTATGGGTCCGGATGATGCCCGACGTTTTAGTTTACCCGCTATAGCCGTTACTAACGGCTATAACGACCCATAACGGTTTTTCTTTTTATAGAATATTTCAGAAAGTACTTGGCCGATCTTTCTGAAAATTTGTAGGTATGTTCATTATGGGTCACGGATGATGCCCGATGTTTTAGTTTACCGTTGTAGCAGTTACTAATGGCCCATAATGGTCTTCTTCTTGATGGAAAATCTCAGAAAGTTCTTGGCCGATCTTTCTGAAAATTTGTAAGTATGTTCAGTATAGGTCACAGATGATGGCCGATGTTTACCAAAATAGCCATTACGAACGGTTACACCAGCCCAAGACGGTTTTTCCTCTTTATGGAATATCTCACACGTGTTCAGGATAAACTGGAGTACGTTTATATGCTTTGTATCTTGTTATTTTTCAGGTGAAGGTGAATTTACCACGGTTCTCAGTGGAGACCTCAGTAACTCTGAATCAAGCTTTGAAGGGACTGGGAATGCAACAAGCCTTTGAACAGCACGCCGATTTTTCGGGCATGATTGAGGAGGGCCAGCTGCCTATATCAGACGTTTTCCACAAGGTAAGACTGACTTTAAACGATGCCATCACAATTTTTTTTGCCATTGACACTGTTAGTGCAGAGTTTCGATGAAGAAGCTGGGCTTCTGCTTTGTCTCATTTATAACGATTTCAGCGTAGTGGAACACTTCTGCTTTGACTCATTTATAACGATTTCAGCGTATTGGAACACTTCTTCACCCAGAAAGGAAGACCATATGTCTCCCCTACACAGATCAAAAACCAAAAGTTAATGATTAAGTCAAAGACCTTTGGCAAAAGGAATGGACCTTGCAGACGGTTACAAACTACTTTTAAAATCCGCCCAAACCTGGAAGAGGTTTTAAACACGTTCCCAAGGCGGACGCAAAGAAAAAAGTCTTTGTGCCGCTTGTACATTTGCCACTCGTTTAATACCCATTCTTATCTTTTTAAAGGTGAAGAAGCTCCGTGGTGCATTCCATGTCATGTTCCCACTCACAGTGAAACATTCTTTTAGATTGTTGGGACTTGTACGATGTAAGACATAAACACTTTACGGTAGAGTCCACGAAAACCCTGTTCAGATATGTCTCACCTGATGTGATCTCTGAGTTTCTGAAAGAGATTAACAATTTCCTTCTGATCTAGGATTTTACGAAAGAAAGATTTTTAACGAAGTTTCTGGTACGCTTTTAGAAGATGTATTTTAAAGAGATATGTGACAGTTTTTTGTTTGTTTGTTTGTTTTTCTGATGACTTGTGAGTTGATTTGAACGTGGTGACAGCCCTGATATGGCCCTTTGCGGTCAGCTGGGCTATAAACAACATTACCTTACCTTACCCTCTGAAAGGAGAGTGGGGACAGCGAAGTGGGGACGGGAAGGAAACGGGGGGATGGGGGGAAAAGTTGGGGGAGGGAAGATAGTGAGTGGGGATAGGGAAAAGGAAGACGTCGGGAAAGAACGGGAAGGGGACGGGAATGATGGGGAAGACTAGGGGTGAGGAAGAGAAGACGATGGAAAACGGAAAGGGGAGGGGAATGTGGAAAGCAGGCGGGAAGGGGGGTGAGGGAAGAGCGGTAAAGCGAGGAGGGATAGGAATCAGCTAGTGGAGACGAAAAATAAGCCTTTTTTTTTCATCATTAAAAAGCTTTTTTCCGATTACAGTCTTACAAACTTCACATATTTGATGAATGTGCTCACGTTGTATCTCTTCCAGAATGAAAAAAAACTGCAAAAATTGAAAATTGATCAACATGACCTTCGCCTTCTGCCAACATATACGTCTGCTTCAAGGTGTTAAGACAGTGTGAAACAAAAGTTCCATCTCCAATATCCCCCATCGTGCTTTTTCTACACGTTTAATTCAAAGGCATGGAAAAGCTATTCCTGCAAAGACGTATCTTGTGTTTACGTGTGCAGTAAAGGTGGATGTCAACGAGGAAGGACTGGAAACGCAAGACGCTGGCCCGAAGAAAAAAAAGCAACAGGTTTTTTTCGAAAGATGATGGCGCGGAAGACCAGGCATGCCGCCAAGCCTTTTATCGCCAACCTTCCCTTCCTTTTCTTCATTGTCGACGGCAGCTCCCGGAGTGATCAGTGGATCTCTGGTCGAGTGGTCAACCCCCAGTAGAAGACAGAGAGAGCTTTGCTAGCGAAAGGAAGAGCAATAACACAGTGTTCAGCCCCGAGTGAAAGTTGTGGGTAATAATCCTGTACTGTGTTATCATTCGTTGACTGTTGGAATGCAAGTTGTACATGTCATAAATCCTTTACCGTGCTTCCTGGGTCTTCCATGACCCAGTGACTCAATGAAAAAAAAAAAATCATATCTTGCGAACGCATAGAGCTATGCTCGCGAAATCTTAGGAGTTTGTCGACGATCTTGACGGCCGTTGGTCACAGAAATTTCATGTATGGGCACAATCAATTATAAGCATAATCAGTCGCAGTTCCCCCAGAACCCATACATTTTAATGGGTCACACATGACCCGCGCCATCTGGTGAGGAATAATCTGCTGAACCGCTCTTTATCAGATGTGTGTCTTACCAGACCCGCGTGATCTGAATAGGGATTAGCAATATGGATTAGCAATAGGAAAAGCCTCTACAAAATGCGTGGGTCTTGGGCGACCCGCTCGATCAGGTCTGTGCAGTCAAAAACGTCATCCGTTAAAGGTTAAAAGCGTTAGAAAACACAATCAGAAACGTGCTGAGGAAAAAATGTGAAAGGAGAGAGATTTCCATTTCCCAATGGACTACAGTCTTTGTGTGTGTGTGTGTGTGTGTGTGTGTGTGTGTGTGTGTGTGTGTGTGTGTGTGTGTGTGTGTGTGTGTGTGTGTGTGTGTGTGTGTGTGTTTGTGGTGGTAATGAAGCCAAGCTTTCATGCATGCGTGGGAAGTATTTCACAAATACGTTTACTGATGAGATTTACTTGTGAAGCTTTGCCACGTTGCTGATCGATCTGTTCATCCCCGTTAGTATGGTCACATGCACAGGATCCCCCCCTTCTGTATGCATCAGTCTGTTGACAAACTTTTGTATTGTTGTACTGATGTTGTGTTGATAAGTACTCAATACTAAAGACAACTTTCTTCTGGTCACTTAGAGAATTTACTTGATCTGAAGTCCCATTGTTTATACTGAGGACAGCACATCTGTCCAGTTAAAGATGTATGCAGCCCTGAATATATGAGATCATTTATGCTATTATTTCATTATTATCAAAGATATAGACCCATGCCAGAAGCAGTAAAGACCTGAAATAAACACGACCATGACACTAAAGAATGAACTTGAAGACATAACGATCTGAAATCTTAGACAGCACGGTGTGGTCACATTGAATGAAAAGTCTGTGTCTATTCATGTCTTGATGTGTCTACCTGGCCAGGTGTTTTTGAGCGCACAGTGCGCGGTCAAATGTCAGAGTTCGACTCTCGCTGGCACCCAGCGTAAATCGCAATTTTTTGCCGACCGTCTGAACGTGTGGTCGTTCTGGTGGTATAGTATGATATAAGACGGGCCTCCTTCTCTGTTTTATTGTAGGGGTTATTCCCACCTGATATCTCACCACAGGAGAGCGTAGACACTAAACCTGAGCTAACAATACAAGTGTGACAGAAGACAAACCAGCAAATCCACCTAATAAACCTTTATTGCACCCGCAGAATAAACAAACACTATGGTTCGTTTCCTTCAAGGAAGACGATCATACATCGACAGCTCTACAAGCCCCATCTCTCTAAATACACTTATCAGTCGTAAAAAAAAATCACTTTGCTCTTTAAAGACGGCCTATTTTCGGAATAGATTCAAAAAGCCATATAAATCAATCTTTAATCTTTTTCCTTTTTTTAAAAAAAAAAAATATATTTTATTAATATTTTTTCATCATCTCCGTTTGGCATTGCAGGCTTGTGAAACACACTACATTTCTCAAAGATGGTCGAGAGATGGTCGTAGCAAAGATTCCATTGACGTAATAACGAATCTTATACTTTGAAACAAGGCAAGAATCCTGATTCTGCCATAGATTCCCCTCCAGATACCTTCCTAGGATAACAATAACAGCTGAGCCGAACTAGACAGACGAGTGAGAGGGGTGCTGATCTCTGGCTGGTTACACACCCGTAAAGCACACTGGCTTGGAAATGAACGGTTTTCTGTTGGTGGTATTCCCAGCTGGACTGAAAAGGCTGCGACTGCTGACGTGAGGAAAATGCAATAGCTTCTTTTTGATTAGCACGCGCACACAGCGTGCGTGCGTGCGCGCACGCGCCTGTGTGTGTGTGTGTGTGTGTGTGTGCGCGCGCGCGCGCGCGCGCGCAGGCAGCGGTGGAAATTGATGAAGAAGGATCAGAGACAAGCAGCAATATATATTCAAATCAATTTTTTAATTCATAAATGGCAAGTGAAAAAATTTCTTCATGCGCACAAGAAGCAATACTCGTTTAGTGTGTCACACTACATTTTGAGTAAAAAAAAAAAAAAAAATTGAAGTGTAATTCTTCAGTAATGTGAGATTTTACGTGTCATTTTACAGTTACATTATTCATTGCTCTCTGCGTAGGAAATGAAGAAGGTTGAACAAGCCGGAAGTTCTCGTTTGACGAGGCCCATGTTTTGTTTCTTTTATCATCATCTTCATGGTTTCATTTATATGAAATTACTCGGTTTCTGCAAAGTTCGTTCCATTTTCTAAGTACGTTCTTTCAATGTTTCCGATCAGTCGGAGGTGTGTGTGTGTGTGTGTGTGTGTGTGTGTGTGTGTGTGTGTGTGTGTGTGTGTGTGTGTGTGTGTGTGTGTGTGTGTGTGTGTGTGTGTGTGTGTGTGTGTGTGTGTGTGTGTGTGTGTGTGTGTGTGTGTGTGTGTGTGTGTGTGTGTTTGAATAGATGTAAGGATTTCGTAGAACCATGAAATAGTCTACCATAAAAGATCACCGACGATACGATTTTTTTTCCAGAAAGTCAGAAAGCTATGAACATGGGCCTAAGGTGAGGTAAGATAATGTTACTTGCAGCCCAGCCGATCGCAAAGGCCATGCTTAAGATGGTGATCGATGGAGTAAAAGCTGGTGTATTGCTGGAGCACTGGCAGACTTCAGCCTCCTCTGGAACACTGCACAGTGGCGTTGTTAACAATTTCATTTCTCTGTGATGTGAATGGACTGGCAGACGCGTGCAGGTTGCTCATCGTTTGCACACTGTTTTAACCAAACACCGGTCCCCCTCCAGCCCTCTCTTCCCTCACCGCCATCCCAATACCTCCAACACACACGCGCGCGCGCGCGCGCGTGCACGCACACACACACACACGTACATACACACACACACATGCACGCACGCACGTACGCGCATATGTACGCACGCACGCACGCGCGCGCGCGCGCGCGCACACACACACACACACACACACACACACACACACAGAGCTAACCAATTAAAATTGTATCAAAAACAAACCCAACGCAGATCCATCTTCTGGGAATAGGGTCCCTTGAGGGCACATAAGACCGTATGGCGAAAGCTTGGCCGTGTCTGGAATGGCACTGTCTTCATCTGTCCGTGGGCAGGGGTGGTTGGGTCTGTGGGGTGTGCTCGACAGCTGGAGGGTGGTGTTTTTTTGCCGGTGGGCTCTGCAGTCATGAAATACGGGCTGGTACACCCATAGGGGATGCTACTTTAAGGGTGTTATGAGTTGCATCCTGTAGTCTGATTTACATCTGTTCAGGAGCAGTTATGTCCCTTGATATCTTAATGGAGATTCCTGCGCGTGCCTGTACCCATCGTCAACAGAGCGCAGGCCTCCAAGGTGGTACAGGACTGTTCTAAAGGCAGGTGAAGACAGTGCTTCTCTGGGTCCTCTCCAGCACCTTCGGGTGTTTCTTTTTCAAATAAATGAGTTACTGCACATTTGAATTTGCATCAAAGTATTAAGCTTAGCTGCCACATCCCGTACACCAACTTTACATGTGTAAAATGTTAGTGTAGTGTACGATGGTTAAGGCGTCTGATTTCAAGGTTTAGAAAGGTATGATTACCATGTGCTTAAATGAAAAAAAAATTCTGCAGAAAGCAAAGAGCTTTTAAAACGTATCAGAGGTGATGATTTTATTGTCTCTAATACTTATCGTAACTTCTGTTCTTTGTACAGATGGTTTTTTGTTTGTTTGTTTGGGTTTTTGTTGTTGTTGTTTTTTTCACTTGCATTTTCATTGTAGCTGTGAATGTCATTATTCATTAAGAGTATTCAGGATTGAGATAATTTCATGTCATTCCCAACTTTATTAAACTTTCATGAAAACTTTAAAGAGTTAATTTTGATAAAAATGTGATTTATTCATTTGTCAAAATAAAACAAAAGACAGCAAAGGAAATAAATGTAATGACACTTTCCTTCAAAAACTTTGTTTTTAGTGTGTGGTAATAGGATTTTCCTCAGATTTTACCCTTTTTATGTTATAAATCCACCAAAAAAAAAAAAATGTGGAAGTAGGATTTTCCTCAGATTTTACATTTTTTATGTGATAAAAGAAACAAATGAGTGGCAGTAGGATTTTCTTCAAATTTTAGCATTTTTTATGTAATAAAAGATTTCAAAAAGTAATTCTTAATCATTTTGTGTGTATTGAATATTCCATGTTGCACATGCAGGCACATCAACGTCAGTTTTTGAATGAGAGAGAGAGAGAGAGAGAGAGAGAGAGAGAGAGAGAGAGAGAGAGAGAGAGAGAGAGAGAGGTGGTTGTGTGCACTAAATGCAAACATCTTCGAGCTTCAAAAAGAAGGTGTCTTTCTCATTCCGTATGACTACACATTCGGAAAAAAAAAAACTTGGGTACTTTTTACATTAATTTTCTGTCAACTTTGTGTGTGTGTGTGTGTGTGTGTGTGTGTGTGTGTGTGTGTGTGTGTGTGTGTGTGTGTGTGTGTGTGTAAAGAAAAAGGAAATAAACCGATTTTTTCTTGATTAAAATCACAATGAAGAACGTTTTGATGAATGGCGTCGTTGATTGATATGTCCAACAGAGTGCTCCATTTATTTCCCCAGAGTCCTGACACTCCTGTTGTCTAGGTTTTGAAATCATGAGAGCACACCATGGATGTGTCCTGTCCTAGTTGGAAGGCGATCAGGGAACACTGATGTGAGCGACTGGCGTGGAAGAAGAGAATAAAAAAAGAGAAACTACACCTCGTCCTCCGTGTGTTCTTGACTGGCTGTTGTCCTTTGGCTTCTACGCATTACCATCTGCCTGTCTTCACCTGCACACCCCTTACCACTCACCACCATCACAATTGGCGCTGCGAGCAGGATAGAAGACAGAAGAGACCAAGGAGACACAGCCCACGAATACAGCAAAATGGTACGGAGGAACCAGAAGACACGGGACAACGAAGGCAACCAGGCTGCATTTATTGGATGGACAAGGAGGCCAGCCACCCCTAGCAGTACACCCCTCAGGTCTACGCCCCCACAAGCTACGCAAGTTTACTGGGGAAGAAGGTGCAGAGGACTTCATCCGGGAAGCCACCTTGATGTTGAATCTACAGCCCATGCCTGATCTCACAGCTGCTGGTTGGCTCCTGAACGCCTTGGAGGCAGAGCACGACAGAAAGTCCTGACCATGGAGGCAGAGGAGATAGACTCGCCTGCAAAGATCTTGCCATCCTGGAACAGGTCTGGGGCGAGCACAGGGACTCCACCGCCCTTGCTGGAGCGTTTTACAAACGCCAGCAAGGTCTGGCAGAATCAGTGGCTGAGTACGCCGCTGCACTCAGGGTTCTCTGGACGAAGACCAATGCAGCTGCAGCCAACACCCTCACCAGCCATACTGAGGGATTCTTTCGTCAATGGGCTGCATCCCCCATCCCTTAGGAGGGACCTGAAGCGTTTCCTAAGGCAGAAACCAGCCACCACTTTCCTGGAGGCAACCCAGGAGGCCCAGCGCTGGATGCGAGAAGACAACATGCCAGAGCCCATCGTTCAGCAAGTACCTGCAGCCACCAATGCTGATGCCTTCCACCGGCTAGAGGCCCAGATTGCTGTCCTCACGAGCGAAACAGCATCCCTGAAACAACAGCTGAGGGAGCAGCAACAGCCTGCTGTTGTCGCAGCTCTCCAGACTTCAAATGGAAACCTGAACCCACCCCACCGACCAAATCGTCGCCAGCCAGAAGAAAGAAAGGGTCCAGCATGCTGGTGGTACCAACGCAGGGTCACCAGGAAGCAGACTGCCGGGCCAAGCAGCAGTACCAACGTCGCAATAGGCCCATGGTCAACCGCCAGCAGCCCCATGAGCAGCAGCAACAGGGAAACTTCTAACCCCTGTTGCCACCAATATGCAGGCAACGGGGGACAGAAAGAGCACCAGGTTTGCAGGGAACTGTCCAACAGCCGACATCACCATTAATGGGATGCCAGTGTCCGCCCTCCTCGACACTGGCAGTGAAGTCACCACCACCATAACGGATACCTGGGCAAGCCAACACTTGAGGAACCTGAGGCGAGAAGACTGTCATGTCAAACTGCGTGCAGTAAACGGGGCTGAGGTACCCTACTCTGGCCTCTACCTCGTCGACATGGTGGTCTTCGGCACCCGCTGCCTCAGTCCCCCGCTCTGGTCGTCAAGGAACCCACAGACCCGTTTATGCAAGACCGCAAAAGGTGACTGCCGGTTCTTCTGCTGGGTATGAATGTCCTCATCCAATGCCTAAGCAAGTCCCCATCAGCACTCCCCCCACTCCTGCAATCCATCGCCCAAGAGATCAGGAAACGGCAGCAAGACAAAGTAGCCCGTGCCACGACCCGCCAATGGATCCCAGCCTACTCCATAGCCACTGTCAAAGTGTCGAGTAGCCAAAGCCCTTCGTCGCACCTCCTGGCCTCGCCCCTGTCTAGACTCCCCCCCCCCCCCCCCCCCCCCCCCCCCCCCCATGGCCTGATGCTGATCCCTACATTGGTCAGCATGAAGACATGTGAACGCTATGTCAGGGTAGCCAACCTCTCGCCGGAAGACATATTTCTGCCAGGACGAACTCCTATTGCTGTCCTGGAAGCCATTGAAGCGAATGGAAGAGAACCACGGGCCACAGGTTACTATGGCATCAACGAGCTGATCATCTCGAAAGAAATTGTAAATCCTGTCCCTCCACCAGCCAAAGTCCCCTGTCCAGAGTTCGATGGCACCATCAGTCAACAACGGCAGCTGCAGGAACTCCTGTCAAGGTCACAAGTCTTCATGACAGATGATGAAGATCTTGGCTACACCGATGCTGTTCTCCATCGCCTGAAGACCAAGGAAGACGTACCAGTTGCCCAGCCATACCGCCGAATCCCCCCTCACCAACTCCAAGAAGTGCAAGAACATACTAAGCGTCTCTTGTCGAAAGGAATCATCACCAAGAGCAACAGCCCATATGCAGCACCGGTGGTCATCGTGAAAAAGAAAAATGGCAGCATCCGCCTCTGCGTTGAGTACAGACGCTTCAACGCCAAGACTGTAGGAGATGCCTTCCCACTGCCAAGGATCATGAATCTTTCGATGCCTGGTCGGCTCCCAATACTTCTCCACCCTTGACCTGGCCTCGGGCTTTCACCAGATCGCCATGCAGCCTGATGATCAGCACAAGACGGCCTTCACCACCCCATTTGGCCTCTTAGAATACACCAGGATGCCCATGGGTCTCTCCACAGCACCTGTACGTTCCAGAGACTGATGCAGACCACCATGTCGGACTTCATGTTCCAGTTCCTGCTGGTCTACCTGGACGATCCGCTGGTGTATTCGAAGACCTTCGAGGAACACCTGGAGAGCCTTGACCGCCTTCTGCAGAGGATAATCGACCCTGGCCTGAAGTTAGAGCAGACATATGCCAGTTCCTACGTCGCCAAGTCAAATACCCGGGACATACGATATCTACTGAGGGCGTCAGCTGCGAAGCCGGCAAGGTAGAAGCCGTTCAAAAATGGCCCGTCCCGAAGACCACGACAGATCTGAGAAGTTTCCTGGGGTTTTCAAGCTATTACCAGCGTTCATTCGAAAAACTTCGCCAGAATCGCCGGATCTCTCCATGACCTGGTGACAAAGGCTGGCGGCAAACAAACGAAGAAGACGATAGACATATCTATGATGTGGGACCAGCACCACCAAGTGGCCTTCGACAATCTGAAAACGGCACTGACAACTGCACCGGTCCTGGGGTTTGCTGATTTCAAGTCCCCATACATCCTGGAAACAGACGCAAGCCACGATGGCCTCGATGCCATCCTCTCCCAAGAGCAAAATGGACAACGTAGGGTTCTGGACTATGCAAGTCGCCGACTTCGCCCCACGGAGAGAACGAAGCCAACTACTCCAGCATGAAACTGGAATTCCTGGCGATTAAGTAGGCCATCTCTGAGAAGTTCAGAGACTATCTCCTGGGCGCAAAATTCACCGTCCTCACTGACAACAACCCCCTCGTCCACTTCCGCCATGCTGCACTTGGGGCACTAGAGCAGAGATAGACTTGACAACTGGCCCAATTCAACTTTGATGTACAATACCGCCCAGGAAGAACCAACCCTGCAGATGCCCTTTCCAGGCTCCCAGGCCCTCCTGTACCAGCTCCTACGGCCCTACCTCCCCAGCTTGCCATGGCACTGGAAGCCCACTGTCAGAAACAGTCCTTAGTTGACCCTAATCCCATCACCTCAGAAGAAACCCAGTCTAAGACGCAGTCTGACCCTACCTACCCCTTAAAGTCCCTACCAGAACTTCTGCAGCTCCAGAAACAAGACTCCATCATCAGCCCAGTCCTGGACCACTGGCCAACAAAGCCCCCTACAGGCAGAAAACCGAAAATTGAAGGCACTTTGCGACCAGCACCCTCACCCTGCTAAAGCGACTACTAGCGAGAGAGAGACACTCATTTATTTATTTGTAAAACCTGTCACACTCTGACTCTATCCATTAAACCCCGCTTACATGCTCTTGATGTCACGGCTAATTCAGACCATGCTTTGTGGCCTCCTGTCGCGTAGAACGTCTTTGTTGGAGCTTGTGATGGCGTTTGTTTTTTCTAGCAATGTTACCCACTTGAACGATCTCCATAAACGTTGTCTCCATACCTCTGGGTAAGTGCTGTTCCACTGTTTGCCCTCGCTGAGCAGACCCGGGGGGGGGGGGGGGGGGGGGGGGGGGGGGGGGGTGGGGGGGCCGATCAGCCGATTTCCCCCATTTCATCAGGTCTAAATTCAAGGGCAGGAGGTCACATACACATTTCATCAGGTGTGAATTTAAGGGCAGGAGGTCACGTGCACATTTCATCAAGTGTGAATTCAAGGGCAGAAGATCACGTACAAACTGTGGAGGAAGCTGGTTGATCCTAGGCGGTGCCCTATGCCACAGTTCATTCCAGGCAACCGAGACTTTTCTTTGGAGTGCATTCTCCTATGTAATCCATTGTCCCTGACTGCCTTGCAGGACTGCCACCTGGGTTCTCTTGGCATCCTCTTCTGTCTTTAACTCCTGTGTCACCATGTCTCCCTTTGCTTCCCCTTTTGCCTTGACTACCACTTCGCGTTGTTGACCCCAGACCCTGTCTGTTAGTTTGTGTGCGTCTCGTTATTTCGCTGATCTTGAGGTTTTCCTTTTGTCACGTTCACTGTCTCCTGAACTTTCCATTTCAGTTGGGCCGGTCTTTAGCTGGGGTTGACTGACCTCACAACCTAGGTTGCCTGACCTCAGAACCTAGTCTGCCAAGTCCTCAAGTATGATTAGGAACCTTGCTTTTCCCATTTTGTACTTCATGAGGATGGATTCCAAGGTCACTTCAGCTGTGTTTGGCGTCAGTAGAGCGCACCGTCAGTGAGACCAGGCGGGACATCACGCCATTCTCAAGTGCATTTTTCAATTCGGGCCTCCGTTCATTCCACTGTGTTTCTGCTGATACTGTACAGCCCAGACGGACGAGCGCGGAATCAGCATGAACTACAGACACCAGATCTTGTATTTGTCTGCAATCTGCAGTCTTTGTTGGTTTTGTTGTTGTTTGTTGTTTGTTTGCCCCCCCCCCCCCCCCCCCCCCCCCCCCCCCCTCCCCCGCAGTTTGCTTGGTTTCCTTTCCCTCTTTGTGTCTTTCAACGAAAGCTCGTGGAAACAGGTGGCCTCCATCACTAAGCATGAAGACAGACTAGCCTGTGGCCTTGAAGACAGTCTGTGAAGGCGGATTCCAAGTAAAACAATCCCGCAGACAGATTTCCCGCAGGGGAATTTATTGCGACTCTCCTCTGTACGTCTCAGCGACCAGCCTTACGTGGACTGAATACAGAACAGACTTCGTCTGGAAATACCAAACTCCAGAGCTCGCAACATCATACAAACCCGATCTGACACTATGACAAAGTTGACCATCTACAGTGAACAGAGCCTCTACAACTGCTCGTCATGTGACCTCTAAATATATTGCTCCGTGAGACATTTGTCCCAAAGGGCTTCTAGACGAGATGATGTTAATCTCACCATCCACTGTATTGTGGACTGGGTAAGTCATCAGTCTTCTTTTATCAGGTCTCTAATTCGGATATTGGCAGGGCTTGCAGATCTTCCATGGATTCTTTGCTCGTGTTCTTGAAGGCACTCATAATATTCTCTTGTCCAGCTCTTTCTTTTTTCTTTTTCTTTTTTTTTTTTTTTTTTTTAAATTGTCTAAACGAACACTTGTTTTTTCCAAAGCCTGGTTCTTAAACACACATGCTTGCAGTTCTCATGGTCTGACAATGGAGAGAAAGATGCTTCGCAAAATGCATCTGAGATGAATATTGCTACCTAGAAGTAGACCTAGTCTCCCAACAGACGAAAATACACCACTCACTCTTAACTTTCGACAGCCATCCGGCCATCTTCCTCAGCGATGCTGTTGCTGACTGAGTGAACTCGATTCAGATCACGCGACCAACGTCTCATGTGAGATGAGTTGGCAGCAGGGAAGAAGCACAGGGTCATTTATCTTTAAGCGAGTTCATCGCAAGCATGCTGATTCACTTCTTTTATTTTTCTGTCCCATCTTCTGTGCCTCCCCAGTGGCACTGCATCCACACCGCTCATTCTGACACCTCATCCACAGCCACACCGCTCATTCTGACACTCATCCACAGCCACAACACTGACACCTCAGCCACACCACACATTCTGACACCTCAGCCACACCACTCATTCTGACACCTCATCCACAGCCACACCACTCATTCTGACACCTCATCCACACCACTCATTCTGACACCTCATCCACACCACTCATTCTGACACCTCATCCACAGCACACCACTCATTCTGACACCTCATCCACAGCCACACCACTCATTCTGACACCTCATCCACACTACTCATTCTGACACCTCATCCACATCGCTCATTCTGACACCGCATCCACAGCCACACCACTCATTCTGACACCTTGACACCTCATCCACACTGCTCATTCTGACACCTCATCCATACTGCTCATTCTGACACCTCATCCACACCGCTCATTCTGACACCTCATCCACACCGCTCATTTTGACACCTCATCCACACTGCTCATTCTGACACATCATCCACACCGCTGATTTTGACAACTCATCCACACCGCTCATTCTGACACCTCATCCACACCGCTCAATTTGACAACTCACCCACACCGCTCATTCTGACACCTCATCCACACCGCTCATTTTGACAACTCACCCACACCGCTCATTCTGACACCTCATCCAGAGCTACAGCCCAGCCCGGCCAGCCACAACCCCGGCACTGGCAACCCACATGGAGCAGTCAGTATCAGGTCGTCGAGAGGCATGCCACCGGAGGGGACACGGCACCCGCTGCCGAGTCACTTCGGTGGTGTTCAGTGGCGCCTGTTCTGATCCAACGCATGCAGGACACCACCTACTAAGCCCTCTACTGACGACAATAATTGCTTAGTCGCGGAACCGGCATGAGTGAGTTCTCCCTCGATTTAAGTGGATGAAACTCGACTGGTCCCAGTCTTCCTAACTGAGCCCGTAGCGAACTCAACTCTGGGTAGGAGCCGGTCAGGGCAGAAAAATCCCACATGACTCTGATGGGAATCGAACCCACGACCTCCCAGGCGGGATTCTGCGATGCTTCACACGGCATCTGGTCTACTTCTGAAACTTTTGTTTCTTTCTCTTAGTGTTTTGGGCGTTGGTGCCGGTGAGTTTGTGTTTTTATGTATTGTTTTTATAATCTATGTGATGTTTTATGTCTTATGGATTTAATGTTTATTTCATGTGTGTGTGTGTGTGTGTGTGTGTGTGTGTGTGTGTGTGTGTGTGTGGGTGGGGGGGGGGGGGGTTGATGTTTATATGAATACAAATACTAACAGGCTTTTATGTAACGATTCATAATGTCTCTTTGTAATATCCTATGCCCTTGTGAAATGATGTGGAGCAGAAGAAAAATTTCCGATGGACAAGAAAGTTGAGTGAATTGAATTGAATTGAATTGATTGAATTTCTTTCTTTGTTTTGGGTGAACTTCGGTGTTAAGTCTCACGATATCCATATTTTGTTTTTTCCTCAAAACGTTTAGTTTGTAAATTTGTTTTTTAAAAAAAAACGAGTGCGGACTGGAAAGGGTCAAAACAAACGAAAGTCAAAAAACAAACGAAAGTCGTATCGCCAACACACAAGAGTTTTTATCGATACAACGGCACGATGTTTTTCCGAAACAAGTTGGCAGAGCGAAACAGGTATCAGTGACAGGTGTAGTCTGATAACATCAACACACGTGACATACGCACATACGCTCGAGAAACGAAACTTGACTAACTGTAAGTTGACTGTGTGTACCGCAGGCCCAGCTGTCAGCGGCCTGATCGCTTAGTTCGGTACACGTGCTTGTTAGCTCCTCCTGGAGGTCACTAATGACAGAAAGACACAAAGCGAAATCGGAAATCGCAATACTTAAAGTGCAATGGGTGTGGATGTGTTTCTTCCCGCAGTTTGTGGTCTGATCCGTTGTTGGAACAAGGCCCTCGACATAACTGGTCAGGGCTTTGACCACTATGCTGACCCCACAGGCTAAAGGCGACAGTAGACTTATGCCGCAGTCAGAGACGGAAAGCAAAAGTTAGAAAGCCAAGCAAACGCTTGGCCAGCGGTACAGGCATGAACTATACAAGCATAGTGAACCAGAGATCACTTTAGTCATATGAATGCACTCAGTCTTCCACACGAGTTTATGCACAGGCTTGCACAGTCTTGTCCTTGCTTTCAGTCACACAGACGTATTGACATGCTTAGTGACTACGTCAGTCTTATTTGCTGGATGAAAAGGTAGCAAGTATACATGGGTCTGTGGAAACAAATGCCATCTACTTTAATATTCTTGAAATATAACATTTACAGCAACACGACCAGATGACACTCTGAACAGAGTTTTTGGATAGTGTTCCTCCCAGCTGGCAGTGGACCTGACCTGTTCTGTACAAGTTGATCTGAGCAACATCCAGTAAAGGACATCCGGTTAAGCGACAGTTACTTCAACGACATCTCAACATCACAAACCAGTTTTCTTTTGAAATGCAGTTGGATCACTTGTTCACTGGTTCACTCGTTTACTTACATGACTGTGTGTAAATGTAAGGGCAGAGGAGGAGGGGAGAGTGTGTGTGAGCCTGCACATGCATGTATGTGCCTGCATATACTGAAAAAGGAGGTTGGAAAAAGAGCTTGAAGTTGAACTCTGACAAAATGCTGATGACAGAGTTGAAATTGATCTCGTTCTTTCACACACACACATGCACAAGACAGACACACAGTCACACATGGTCTTGCTCAGCTGAGATCAGTGGGATGTCTTTTAGGTGATGTTGCTCAACTGAACTCTCTACCAGATGTTGTTCAAGTGGGGTCACACCCTTGAGTATTTCAGATGTTGGTGAGCACAGGAATCATGCTAGATGTCTGGCTTATTGCCAATATAGCACCTGCCTTAGGGTATAAACCCATGTGTTGCAGACAATTTAAGGCCAGTATCACTGACATTAGTAACAAGCAAACATCTGGAGCATATCATTTGCAGTCACCTGATGCAACACCTGGACCTACACAAGGTACCAAGTAAGTCTCAGCCATATAGCTTTCATGGGGGCATCTCATGTGACATAACTAGTGACAACCTGTGAGAGTTTTGAGCAGAAGATCCAGATCTGTTGCTACTCTGGACCTCTGCAAGGCACTTGATGTGTTATCTCATATCTGACACAAAACTGGAGAAACTGGACAGTAACAAAGTCAAAGGCCTACTACTCTAACAGTGGCTCACCACTACCTTCACCCAGCAGCAAGATGTTGGTGCTTGGACCATCCCCTGATTAAACAACAACATACTGGGGCATATCCCAAGGAACTGTCTTTGGACTTATCTGATTCCTCCGCCACATGAAGGACCTCCCAGCCTCCATTAAGATCCAGTTCAGACTCTTTACAGACAAGATGTCTTCTTCACCTGGAAATCCAAACCCATACAGATGACACTGCCCAACAGGATGATCAGAAACAACTTGGAAATTGGACTAACAAATAGAACATGAGGCTCAGTGCCAGGAAGTGCTGCATTGTGAGTGTACACCGAAGGTCATTTTTTTTCCACCACATCCAGCAGCAGATCAGCTCATGCTCCTATCTTGGAGTTCAAATTTCCCAGGGACTTATCATGGTCTGCCCAATACTGGTAAAATAGCCAAGAAATCAAATGTCATCCATGGGATACTCTGTCAGAATTTCACTTCTGCTCATGGAGTATGCCTGTGAGAGACCCTTCAATGTAGGAAATGGACTAGTTAGAAGGCATGTACTGATGTAGTAGAGAACAGTAAGTTTCATTGAGCCTGAGTTTCAGTCCTGCAGCCTAGTCTTTGCTAAGTTGAAGTACCTTGGTTTTCTCTCAATTCAAGAGAGTCACAGGCAACACTGTCTCATATTTCTCCATAAAACTAAAGAATTGAGGGGCATATTCCAGCCATTGAGGCAGATGCCTGTCTAAAACCAGTAGAGAAAAAGAGGTTGAGAACACCCCCCATGAAAGGACTAACAAAGCAAAAACATTTTTAGTCAGTTTGGAAGGACAAACACGCTGTTTCAATGTTGATATCACAAAAACTTAAGCACAGAATAACAGGTTTTTTTTTACCTACAAGCTATGAAAGAATGTAACAACTTATGTCACAAAGGTGTATCTGCTGATTCAGACATGGAATTTAAGCATCTCCTCCAAAACCAGCTCCAGTAACTTGTGACTCCTTCCAGCACAACCCACCTGTCCTCCATCCCATCCCACCCCCTCCCAGATGATGAAGATGGAAGAGGGAAAAGAAGAAAAGACGAAGAAGGGGGGGAAAAAATCATGCTCTACTTATGTCAGTGTTTGGCACACTGTGACCTTGTCAGATATCAGCAACATAAAGATGCAGATCTTTTTTTTTTTTTGAGGGGAGGCTTTACATCTGTACACACACTGCACAATAATAGTTCACACTCATGTGCACACAAATATGCAGATGTGCTCGTGCGTGTGCTTGCGTACATGCATGCACACACACACACGTGCGAACACATAACTACTTGCATGAGGGTCAGACCTAGTGAAATTATTGTAACGCTGTGTTACCTAGATTATTAATACTATGAAGTGACCAGCTTACAAGTAATGTGTAATTGAATGTAATGTGATGTGATGCTGTGTATACAGTATTAATAAATTTATCATCTATATATATATATGTAATCACTAGAAGCGTTGATTGCATATAATTGAACTTTTTCCTCATTCTTTTACGTGGTTTCTTGTATTACTATTTGTTGTGCTAGTACCAGGAGAATTGTTTTTTTTACATGATAGATGATGAATCAAGAATTCACTGGTGAGAAAGAAATAGAGTGTAGGAATAACTTTTGTATGTATGTGTAGTGTGTGTATGCGTCTGCCATAAAATAGATTCAAGATGGATGGATGTGGTCTGTTTATACTGCTGATTTCACAGAGAGCGTCTCAGTATTCTGTAGGTAAGTAATGAAACAGAAATTCAGAGTGAAAAAAACACACCCAAGAAATACAAGAAAGCCATGGTGTTAATGTATCATGAAATGTAACAAGAAATTGAATGAAATGTTAGCGTTAATATATCAGGAAATATAACTTGTCCATATTTTTTTTGTCCATGTTTCACATTCACATGCAATACTTTCTCTGCGTTTTATGCACCTTCCATCATACATTGGTGCTATTCTGATGATTCAGTTAGATACTTGTTTGAGTGAAATCATGAGCAATGGATCAAAAGGAAACTTTCTTTGGTTTCAGCTGTGTGCCAGAACTTCAGACATGATTACTATATTAGTCAACCCTTTTCTTTCCTTCTCTTTTTTTTTTTTTTTTTACCTTTTTCTTAACTTCAAAATTTGTTGTTTTTTTGGGGTTTTTTTTTGTAAAGATTATTTGATTTACTTGAAAATTTGGCTTGTACAGATGAAAAGGCATGAGGAGTATTTCCAGTGTATGAAATACAAATCTGCATAAGGCTCTATGAGAATAGAATGTGCATTTATATGAATGCTAGTGAGACATTCCAAAATGAATACATGTACATGTATCTGAATACAACTGAGACCATCCAAAAATAAGACATCTGAGACCGTCCAAAATAAAAAGACATCTGAGACTGTCCGAAATAAAGACATCTGAGACCGTCCAAAATAAAGACATCTGAGACTGTCCGAAATAAAGACATTTTGACATGTCCTTTCTCGGTGTTCTTTGTCATAGGTGAGGTCATGAGGTTATGACTGCTGGTGTAAAAATCGCAAGAACTAGTGGGAAGACTATTAGTCGACCTTTTCCCTCACCAGTATGAGGCCACACTGTTTACAACGTCTTCGCTCCTTGAGCAACTGGCCAGTCTTCCAGCATGGTGCTTCAGAAACTCGGTTGCTGTGCCCCGTTTCCTCGGCGGCCAGATGTCCCAGTCAAAAGGTGTCAACTCTTTCTCCTCTGGCGGCCGCTTTTAACAGCAAACCCCAGCGCAAGATTAACCTGAGCCTTCGCCGGAATAATACGGTTAGTATGCAGCAGTATGGCTGGAACTTTGAGTAAGGTTATCAGAAGTCATTTGTTGGGTCTGTTTCATGAATCAACAGGTAGGCTGACATTGTGATGATTTATGTACACAACTGCACTAGCATGCACGCATGTATACATGCACACACGCGCACGCAAGCGCAAACACAACACACACACACACACACACACACACACACACACACACACACACACACATACAGAGTAAATTTATTCTCACACACTCACTTTCACATGCATTCATGCACATGCATACACAGACACATAAACATACACTCATAGACGCATATCAAATGTTAAACAGACCATATTACTTTATTAGGACAAGATAGGTGTATTGGAAATAAAGCTGAATTAAATTTCTGTCAAATAGGCTTTGGATTTCTTTTCCTTAATATATGTCAGCATGCCCCATAATTTTCATTCTTAAAAAGACGCTCAGTATTCTGTAGTAATGATTTACTTAAAGATAAAAGTGCATGGTTAAGACTGGCAAATCTATAGCTACACTGCAGCAGGATGAGTCAAAGTACTTTTCCTTCTCTTTGGTCGTCAGAAGATTAAGATCAGTAGAAAATATCCAGATCATTCTAGATTATCTTGACTGGTCAGTAATTCCAAAGAAATCTGACGGATGAGTATTCTTCAGTGAAGTCAACCATAACATTAGACAGAGAAAGACCTTTTTTCTTTTTTTCAAAGCAGATGATATGGTCAGTTGTGTGTGTGGAGGGTTAGAGGAATGCATCAGAACTTAAATGGCCAAGCTAGGTGTAAAGTGAGGTGACTGCAGGTGGATATCTGAACAAATCTTAAAAAGTTCAAGTACTACATTCGCCAAACATGAACAGATGAATCACAAGACAAATCATGATGCGTTTCAACCTCTTAGTTCATCTTCAGTCAAGATAAACAACGCTCAGGACAACACAAAAATGAAGAATGAGCAATCTTATCTGGTCAGACTTGGTGCAAGATGGGCATTCAGCACCCATCTTGTGCCGAATTTGATGAGATCAACACCCATCTTGTGCCAAATTTGATGAGATCAACACCCATCTTGTGCCAGATTTGATGGGATAAGTGACTGCTCGTTCATTTTCTTTGTCCTGAGTGTTGTTTATCTCGTCTGAAGAAGACCTAGGAGGTTGAAACTCATCTTTTGTCTTGTGATTCGTTTGTTCATGATTGGCGGATGTAGTACTGAAACTTCTTAAGATTTGTTTAAATGACCAAGCGTTGCATGCTGTTTGCAGGGTCTGTTTCTGATCCCGGAGCTGGGGGACTACTCCGGCTTCTACCTGCTGCAGCACCAGGCCAGCGCTCAGGTGGAACTGCTGGTGCAGGAGGCCACGTCCAGGAACCGCTCCCGCAAAATGGTTGTCATCTTCGACGAGCTGTCCGACTGTCTGTGTCGAGTGGCGGACATGGTCAGTGAGAGTTTCTGTCAATGTGTGTTTTTAGGGCTCAGTAGTTTATATGTGTGTATGTGTTATACTAGACATTTTGTGTATGTGTGTGTATTTACAGATGTGTGTGTGTGTGTGTGTGTGTGTGTGTGTGTGTGTGTGTGTGTGTGTGTTTTACATTTATACATATGTGTGTGTGTCTCCCCAAAAAGTGATCGTGCCAGTAAGTTTTAAAACTGGTATAGCAGACTCAGAGACAGCAAGCAAGTTGTACAAATCTCAAAAGTCATGTGCATTAACACAATGACCATTTTCCTCTTCGATCAACAAAAAAATAGTTAAATCTTAAATAAATGTCAGTGAACTGCCCAGAGAAACGTGGGCAAACAAGTCACAAGACAAAACACAACACATTTCGACCTCCTAGGTCTTCTTCAGGTGAAACAAAAATGAATAAAATAACGAAAATGCACTTAGCTTTGATCGCTTCAGATCGCTTCAGAGTTGAGCGCAAGGAAGAAGGCTTGTGTGTCTCCCCAAAAAGTGATCGTGCCAGTAAGTTTTAAAACTGGTACAGCAGACTCAGAGACAGCAAGGCCTTCTTCCTTGCGCTCAACTCTTAAGCGATCTGAAGCGATCAAAGCTAAGTGCATTTTCATTATTTTATTCGTTTTTGTTTCACCTGAAGAAGACCTAAGAGGTCGAAACGCGTTGTGTTTTGTCTTGTGACTCGTTTGTCCACGTTTCTCTGGGCGGTTTGCTGACATTTTATTTAAGATTTGTTTAGATTTCCGCCTGCAATCGTCTCACTTTGCAACTAAAAATTAGTTAGATTATAAAAGATTATATGATATCAGTGGCTGGTATTTTTGTCAGTATTTCCTCCTCTGGTACATTACAGTTCAAGTTTTTACTAGTTACCACAAGGCCAACAGAGTTGTGCCTTCATGAAAAGTACGTGGTGTGAAATGATTGAATACACAGTAGAACATGGAGGAGGTTGCCCAAAGCAGTGAAGCTCAAAGAGGAACTAGACCAACTCTGTGAAATTGTTCTTCCTGTTCAGTAACGTGAGTGACATCTCCAACTCTGTGTAAAATCTTCAGCTTCAGAGTAGATCTCTTCACATAAACTTTTTTTTATCTGCCCAAATGCAACAGTTGTCAGAAGAGGAAAGGGTTAGGAAAAAAAAAAAGAAAGAAAGAAGTCACAGAAAGAAACGTCATCCCAAAATTGTTGCATAATTCTAAAACAGTAATATCAGAGGAGTGTTGCTGCTGTTGGTTAGCAACCCCCCCCCCCCCCCCCCCTCCAGTCCCGCCTTCCCCCTTTCCCTACCCCCCCCTACCCTTGCATCTTGCACACGCGTAAAATCCCATCACCAACATTCGGAAGAGTAGACCAGTTTGGCCGTTGGTATGGATGACACATTACACATAGCATGCACCCTGAGTGAGAAATGGAAAGAATGAAGGAAGTAAGGAAAATGAGTGATCGATATTGAACGATACTGACTGGATGACACGGAAACGACCGAATGAAGCGCCAGCTGGCAGCTCTTCAGTCGGCACTACCCAGGTAGGCAGCCCGTTGTGTAAATGAGTGTTACATGTTTATAGTTGATTATTGTAAAGCGCTGTGAGCTCTAGTGAGAAAGGGCACTCTATAAATGTACGTTATTTTTATTAATATTATTATTATTACCAAACCACATATCCCCCACTCTCATCATCTGTTCTCCTCATCCCCCTCTCCTAACTTTGTGTGTGTGGATGGTCTGGTTGCCATAGACAAGAACTGGAAGTCACTCAAGCGTATAGAAACTGGATGGCAAGGAACATTCCCAGTTGAAACTGAGATGTGAATGCATTCTCTTGGTCTTCTTTTTCTTCTGCTTTTTTCTCCCTTAGCTCTGAGGGGAGTTAACTACAGTATGTATCACATCAAAAAAAACAGTTGACAGCGTTCCTCCGGTTCTGTCGATCGTGTGCCAAAGCTTTGGCCTCTGCAAATGTTTCCCACGTCCATTCTGCAATGTCGTCAGACTGTCTTTTTTTCCCTGTCTTTCCTCTGTCTCGTTCCCTCAACAGTTCCAGTGGCAGACTGGCCTAGCAAGGCCACTGGTGTAAAAGGCCATGCCACCATTTGTCTTGTTTTCTAAAACTGATGTCACGGGTCAGCAGGTCATGTGGTCACAGCACTGCTTGATGGTGTGACACACTTGTTCTCTGATGATACGGTCAGTATGTCTGACGTTCACCGTCTTGCCCTAACATGTTGTTTCCATGGCTTGCAGTCTTCTGTCCAGATCCCCTGTGAGGGTATTATGGTCTTGGGAGAAAAAGAAATATGGGAGAAGTTTTGAAAGCATGTGTGTGTTTGTGTATGTATCCAATCTAATCCAGTCAAATCAGATCAACTTCTTATCTCAGAAGACAAATTATAATGTTGTGGCACACATATTCATCGCAAATAATCAAATTGGCAAAAGCGTAAAGTTTGTGTGTTAAATTCACATAAAACACATAAGAAAGTAACAGTGGCATAAACATTGTGTATTGAAATAAATGGATATAACCACATACATGTGCGGTTGCTCACCCTCCCTTCCCCTTTCCATTCTCTTTCCATCCCCCTCAGGTTTTCCGTCCTCTTGCACACACATACACACAAGTATTGGCACAAACCAAGACATGGAGTGCTCGTAGATCCATGAATGTGCTCACATATACATTTGCACACACATTCTCTCACCTCTCTACTTCTCTTCTCCTCCCCTCCTGTATCTCTCTGCCTCTGTCTCTCTCAGTTTCTGTGTCCCTGTCTGTCTGGGGGTTTTTTTTTTATGTCTGTCTGTCACTGTCACTGTCTCTCTCTCTCTCTTAAAAAGTGTGTTTTTGATTGATAACAATGTGTGTGCAGGCTGACTTTATCCGTGTGGCACACCCAGACCGCAGGTTTGCCGAGGCTGCTGAGGACACCTGTGTGAAGCTGTCCAGTCTGGTGGAAAAGTGAGTGTTTGATTGCAATGTCTATGAGTGTGAAGTGAAACGGGCATGGTCACCAGCCCCTGTAGCACACGGATAGTATTGCAGGCTGGCAGGAGACTGTGGCTTCTCCATCAGAACCAGTCCTTAAACAAAGATGACTACAGGATTTGTCAATCCAGCCAGATCCGGATCATAGGTGTTAAGGGTGCTCAGGTAAGAAAATGGAACTTTGCAGTCCTGTTTCAACCAGTCAGTGAGTGTGTGTCTCAGAAGGTTGCTAGGATATCCTGACAAACACCACAGATCTCACCAGCCACCATGGCGAAGTGGTTAACATCGCGGACTTCTGGCTGAGAGGTTGTTGGTTCGATTCCCATCAGAGCCATGGTGGATTTTTCTGCCCCGACCGGCTCCTACCCCCAAATTTGAGTCTGCTACAGGCTCAGTTGGTAAGACTGGGACCACACAGTTAAGTTACATCCACTTAATGGATGTGTCTTCGAGAGTATTGCTCAAATTTCCTGACCAACACTGCAGGTGTCTGTATCTCTCTTGGGCCTGGTTGACGCCGGATATATTATGAAAGTAAGTGTAGAATACAGCCCTAACATGCAATCTCAGACTGGAATGGAAATCCGTAGCATCATCTTCATCATCCTCATTCTTATCAATTAGCAAAAAAAAAGTCTCAAATTCTGTGTCCCTTTATGCACTGCTGTCATGGTGACCTCAGTTTCAATGCTCTCTCCACATCTGTGGCCCTGGTTTGATTCCGTCAAGGTCACTAATATCAGCAGTTTCATGGGCAGACATGGCGCCCTCCGAAGGGAGAGCTCACTCACGCGGGCTCCACGACTAAGCAATTATTGTCATCGTAGGGGGCTTAGTAGGTGGTGTCTTGAGTATGCTGGATCAGAAGAGGCGCCACTGAACACCACTGAAGTGGCTCAGCAGCTGTGCAGTGTCTCCTCTGGTTGGTTGCCTCTGGACAAATTGACATTGACTGCTCCATATGGATCACCGGTGCCGAGGCTGCGGTGGGCGGGGCCGGGCTGTGGCTGTGGACTGGGGTTCAGAATGAATGGCATGGGTACAGTGACACTGAGGTGGCACAGTAGATGGGACAGCAAAAAAAAATGAAAAAGAAACACTACAAGTCTATGTCTATATCACTGTACCATGTTGACCAGGAGATACACTGTGCAAAGAGGGGCAGTCTGAGACTGCAGTGAACTCTATAGTGCCATCACCGTCACCCACAGTGTCAGACCACAGTGAACTCTATAGCGCCGTCACCATCACCCACAGTGTCAGACCACAGTGAACTCTGTAGTGCTGTCACCCACAGTGTCAGACCACAGTGAACTCTGTAGTGCTGTCACCCACAGTGTCAGACCACAGTGAACTCTGTAGTGCTGTCACCCACAGTGTCAGACCACAGTGAACTCCATAGTGCTGTCACCCACAGTGTCAGACCACAGTGAACTCTATAGCGCTGTCACCATCACCCACAGTGTCAGACCACAGTGAACTCCACAGTGCTGTCACCGTCACCCACAGTGTCAGATCACAGTGAACTCCATAGCGCCATCACCGTCACCCACAGTGTCAGACCACAGTGAACTCCACAGTGCCGTCACCATCACCCACAGTGTCAGACCACAGTGAATTCCATAGTGCTGTCACCGTCACCCACAGTGTCAGACCACAGTGAATTCCATAGTGCTGTCACTGTCACCCACAGTGTCAGACCACAGTGAATTCCATAGTGCTGTCACTGTCACCCACAGTGTCAGACCACAGTGAATTCCATAGTGCTGTCACCGTCACCCACATTGGTCGTTACAGTGAAACAAAGCAATCCCATCTTATATTATGTGACCATTCACTTCATGCTACAGTGGAGATTTTGAATCCAAATTCCTCTCCACTCTGTACATGTGGATAGTTGATGTCATGGTCAGCAGCATTGGCGGAGGGATTCATGGAGACTGTTGTTGGATAGATGTAGCGACAGTCTCTGATCTGTTTTAAGGATGCTTTTTCACTTGAGTTCTTCAGGTAAGCAGTTATTGCCATTAATATCATTCCGTAGTTTAGCATCAGTTAAATCAGAAATGGCTTCACTATACCTAAGTAGAAAGAATATCTTAAAATCGTCTTGTTTGCTTTACATGTGCCATGGTTTTGAGAATATCAGTCTGGGCACTCTGTGCATGAATGACATTTAAAATGGTTTGTGACTTGTAGTAAGTTTTACACAGAATGTTCACATCAGCTGCAAAGATCGTAGCTCATCACTTATGGCCAACAGCTTAATTGCATGGACACCAATAGTGTACATAGTCCCCTCAGGTCTGTGTTAAGGGTAATGAACAACAATCCAACAAGACTTAACCTGTACTTGTGTTCCTCTGCTGTTCAGCTGGTCAGTGAATTGAAAAAAAAAAGAGCTATTGTCTCTTACAGAATGAGAAAAAAAATACGGGAGAGAAGTGACAGTACCTAGGGAGGGAGTGAACGTGCTTTCCCTTGTGTGTGTGTGTTGGGCAGGCTGAACACCAACACTGCCATCCATAACGCTCTGAGGACGGTGCTGGACGAGGGGGACGTGGTCGACATGGACAGCGTGGACCAGAGGGTGGCCCAGCTCTTCATGTTCGACTTCGAGCAGAGTGGCATCCATGGAGCAGAAGAAGGTAAAGGAAATGAATTATGATTTTAGTTTCAGTTGTTTTTGTGTGTGTGTGTTTGTTTTTCGTCAGTTAGTATTCAACATGGTGGCTGTGATATTGCAAGGAACAATTGCAGAATGTACAGAGAGTTTTTCTAGGTGTTGATTTGTAACAGTTTGTGCTTTGTGCAGGGTTCCTTTCTCAGGGTTTTCACTGATTTCTGCACAAAACGTTTGAAGTAGCGTCTACCTCACACCAGAATTATTCATTGTCCTGTTGCATAGCAAAGTGACACAGTCAGCCTAGCTGTATGTCCAGAACGAGCACTCTCATTCTCCTTCTGCATTAGAAAAAGACATTCAGTGTAGAAGAATATCTTTGAGCCAGTGCTTGAGGATCCAGTTAGGGATACAAGAGAGGTCAAAAGGTGCCGTAATGCTTGACGATCCATTACGACAGTTTGTTAAAAAGACATTGTCAGCATTCTGCATGAATAGCTTCCCTTGATTGCTCTTTGTCACTCTGTCATTTTTCATTTGCAAAAAAAGTCTTCCTTGGGATGTAGACTTTGATTTTAATGAGGGATGTTGATGTGGACAAGATTGATTGTGATCCGTAACATGGCTCTGATTTGTACAAATCTGATCGAAATATTGCAAGCCTTCATTGCTGACTGCCTGTGTTCTCACTTTGTGTGTTTTTCTCTCTTTTTTTTTAATTTCAATTTTGTTGTTATTATTATTGATTTATCTGAATGAATTCAAATATTTGGTTGGTTCTGTTCTTTGTTTGGATTATTTTGGGTGGCTCTGTTTTCAACAGGTGTAGATTTGAAATTGAAGCGACAGTTGACTGGATTTCTGTGATTCCCCCAGTATACAGTGGGTAGAATCCTCCACAGGTTGAAGTCAGCCTCCCCACCAGCCATGGAGAGGAAGGACTGGTGGGGGTGGGGAGAAGTGGGAGGGGGATCGTATACATGTATGCATGATATTTCACAGCATCACAAAAAGAAGACGTTGCTGATGGCGGTGATGATGATGATCTGTTTCAGCGACAGAGTTTTGTGGAGCTAGACACTGACGATGGTGATGGTGATGATGATGACAGTGTGTTTCAGAGGCACTTGCTGATGGTGGGATTATGATGATGATGGTGGTGATGATGATGATGTGTTTCAGAGACAGAGGTTTGTGGAGCTAGACGTTGATGATGATGGTGGTGATGATGACAGTGTGTTTCAGAGACAGAGATTTGTAGAACTAGACATTGATGATGATGGTGATGATGATGACGATGTGTTTCAGAGACAGAGGTTTGTGGAACTAGATGTTGACAATGATGATGACAGTGTGTTTCAGAGGCAGTTGCTGATGGTGGGATTATGATGATGATGATGATGTGTTTCAGAGACAAGTTTGTGGAGCTAGATGTTGATGATGATGGTGGTGATGATGATGATGTTTCAGAGGCAGAGGTTTGTGGAACTAGATGTTGACAGTGATGATGATGATGTGTTTTTCAGAGGCAGAGGTGTGTGGAACTAGACATTGATGACGATGGTGGTGATGATGACGATGTGTTTCAGAGGCAGAGGTTTGTGGAGCTGAACGAGAGCATCCTGATGCTGGGGAGTTATTTCCAGCAGGGTACACAGCGTGGAACCACGGTGCCCAAGGACAGGCTCCCCGACAACCTCCGACACGTGTCAGTGATGCTGGACATGGCTTTCTTTCCTTCCTTTCTTTTTTTTTACCCCTTTTTTTTTCCTTTGTTTTGTACTTATTTTATATTTAACGGTGTTTTACTTTTTCTGAAAAATGATGAAATCTTTTATTGTTATGGGTTTCCTTCCATTTCTTTCTTCTTTTTTTTCATGATTTCATTTTTGTGTTTTCTCTTGTTCTTGATCAAATGCTGAGGAACTACATTTAGTGTCTGTACACTTTGGCACTTAGGCGCATGCTCTCGCAGCAGTCTACATGAGTACATTCACATACAGAAATAGTTCTGAGGAGCATTTTAGCTTGATGTGTAAATTCTTGTCATCTCATGAGTACCTTTTGTTGATTGTTTATTTTTGTAACTTTTTTCACTTGTTGGATTGGCTACATTGCAGAGAAAAATATGTCTCTTGTGATTTTTTTTTTTTTTTTTTTTAATTTATGTTTTCACATTGCCCATTCTCATGGAAAAGAAAGTGAAATGGCAAGAGAGTGGATTTCTGACATTCAGTTTCCCCAAGATTTCTCACTGTTTTGAACAGGCTTAGTTTCTAGTCCTTCTTATTGGATTCACGTCTGTTCCACATCTCTAAGTGCTAGCATTCTTCTTCCACATCCATCCTGGTACCCAGAACAATCTACTGTGGTGTGATGTGTTGCACGGTAGTTTGCAGGCTGGAGGGTTTGGGAGTTGAATCTCATTACGTACGTTATGTTCCTATGATTTTTCAGCCTTAGCCAGCTCCTACACAGATTTTATTTTTAATGCTGTGGACACACTTGCAGAGATCCTGTGCGCTTTGTTTTTAGGGTAATATTCCACAGTTTTGTTGACAAAGCTGTGCTGCTAGACTTTGTGATGAAATGCTACACCCAAAACAAAAATTTAAGGGAAAAATGTTTCACAGGCTCAGCAGCAGCGTGAACGGAACTAAGCCAGTGTAGATCTGTAGACTGCAGTTAAGTGGGGATAGGAAGAAAAAGCAGCACAAAGTAACTAGAAACAATATACAGTTTTGCCATCTGTTGATTGTTTCTACTTGTTGGCTATTTTGAGCATCTGTAGATCAAGTCAAAAGCACATGACAACTTGCAAGATTTCCATCCAAGTCCGCTGTTATTACATGTCGGTGATGTCTCATGTGAGCGCTACACTTCAGTTTGAAATGCTTCACTTAAAATGTCAACATGTTCCTGTTGGGAGCCTTCCTCGAGTAAGCCTTAGTACATTGCACTGAGTTGTTAGACATGAAACTCCTGAACAGGTGGACAAGGCATACTGCAAATCGTTAAACAATTGGTTAAAGCATCCCTAAATTGTGGCGCTTTCTTTTAGCGACAGAGGAGCATGAACGATTTCAGCAGAAACAGAATCATTGAAAAAGGATGACTTCACATGAACTGCCTGTGTGTGGGGAGGTGAGGGGGGGGGGGGAGAGGGCAAGGAAAGGGGGGGAGGAGAAGGGTCAAAATACGAAGCAGGAAGAGTGTTCTGAATCACCAACCAAGCATTGCTAATGGCAAAATCAGAATTTGACACAGAAACATCATCATCATCAGTGTCACAAAACTCCTCTTCTTCATCACCTGAATCATGTTCTCCTGCTCTCTCACTAATGTATCCGTATTCTAATAGTCAGAGGACATCCAAACTCCCAGCCATCATCCATGAAGGCTCGCCCTCCCGCTGCAAGGATCCCTGTTGGATCGACTTTCCTTTGGCAACCATTGTGAACAATGTCAGAGGCAGGCATTTCTTAACACCCCTCTGATGTTGTATTCTCCAGCTGGTTCTCTTCCATAACAAGGTGCAGAGGGATTGACTGTGTGAAACGCGTTGGGGAGGGAGATTCTGGCCTGTCTGTGCTGGCCTCGGTACCATCAGGGAATGGGTGTGGCTGAGAGATGATGGCCTGTCTCTGCTGGTCTCAGTACCATGAAGGAATGGGTGTGGTTGGGAGAGGCGGCCTACTCTCTAGCCACCACTGGCAGACCATCGCTGAAATGGATGTGAATGCAAACTCATGAACCGAATGCAACATCTCACCTGACCAGTCCTCAAACAAGTTGCTTGGCAAGAACAGAGAACACCAGAACAGGAGACACAGGTCTGGTATGGGTCATTGAGAGCGAGCATCACTTGGGATGAGAGAAACAGACACGAGACGCCGTGGAAGTACTGGATCTAGGAGCCGACGTGGGAGAAACCAAGGCAAACGACGAAGCTTAGGGGGTCAGAATAGCTCAGTGGTCGAGCGCCGGACTTGTAATCTTGGTGATCCTGAGGCTGCAGGTTTGAATCTCTGCCAAGCCGTTTCGGTACATTGGGATTTTTCCCTCAGAGTTAACATTGTTCTGACTCCATTTCCGTACAGTCCTTTGAATGACTGTAACCTAGGTTTTGTGTGTGAACAAAAGCGTAACATCATGCCCGCACATAAAATCCCATCACCAACTTTTGGAAGAGGCGGCCAGTTTGGCCATTGGTATGGATGACTTGTTAAACATAGCATGCACCTAAAAAAAAAAAAAAAAAACGATGATACACAGAGAACTCCACTCTCTTTGTTGGGTAAATGGGATTAATCCATGCCTGTCTATACAGAGAGTGTCCGCAAAAGTATCAGGTTGCATATGCAGAAAAACAAAAACAAACAAAAAGGGACAAAGCTGTTGCAACAGAGCAGCATAGTAGTTTTAAGAAATTATCGGCCAAAACTCTCTCCTGAGAAGCCAGAGAATGAGAACCTTCTCTCTCCAAGGGGAAAGTAAACTAAACAGGTGTTTATGGGAATCCATAGCAAAGAGATATGACATCTGAAGAATCACGTAACCAGGTGAAGCATGTTCCTCACACCAAGGAAAAAGGAGAACACTGAACTACTTTTAGCATGGTGCAGTGTCATGAGCTCACTAAGGGCAATCATTCTGGCTGGCATATCTGATGATTGAGGCGAAGGAGTTAGCTCCCTGATCTCCAAGATCTTTCTTTTTCTTTTCTTTCTTTCTTTCTTTTTTTTTTTTTTCTTTTTGTTTGTGTATTGATCCTGATGATATGGCGTTATTCCATGCCAACCAACACCTAGTGGGGATATAAGCCATTTGTCTGGACAGTGAATCATGAGACAAAGATTAGGCCTACAAGTTTTGAACTGTTTTGATTAGCTGGTGAAATCAGTTTCAGCAATCTTTCAGTACAAAGTTTCTCTTAGCAAATTCGAAAGTAATGTGAATTTTTGATATAACAGTGCAAAATAAATGTTTATGTGTGAATTGAGAGTGAAAAAATGTAGGCCACCCAGACACAAACCATTTTCATCACAAGAGAGCTTTTATATGATTACTTTCCATTGCACGACCTGAACAGTTCCCACAATAGGTTGAGCAATACTTTCCTCCCACAAACCTAGATTGCTGGGTTGCACATAAGTCCATGATCTTGGGTTACAAACTGAAAGATGATGCAATTCAGAACAGATGGGGATCATTGAACTTTCTTAACTAGATGGGAATGGTTCATGAACAAGACGTTGATCCAATTGGGAAAGGCCTTTGGTCTCTTGTTGATGAATAACTCCGCAGCAAAAGTCAAACGGTTGGGTATAAGAATCTAATTTTTTGTATTGGACACATTTGGTTCATGACCTTTGGAAGTTGCTCCTATGAAGAACAGACTTGGGTCTCTTGTGAATGAACTTTCTGCTTAGTCCCAATCAGGTGATTCCTTTTTGAGAAACTGATTTATACTGAGGTTTCTGTGTTTATGTGTTTTTTGACAGATTTGGTGTGGACGGGGACAATGTGATGGTGACATCTGTGTTTCTATCGTGTGGACAGGTTTGGTGTGGACGGGGACAATGTGATGGTGACATCTGTGTTTCTGTCGTGTGGACAGGTTTGGTGTGGACGGGGACAATGTGATGGTGACATCTGTGTTTCTGTCGTGTGGACAGGTTTGGTGTGGACGGGGACAATGTGATGGTGACATCTGTGTTTCTGTCGTGTGGACAGGTTTGGTGTGGACGGGGACAATGTGATGGTGACATCTGTGTTTCTGTCGTGTGGACAGGTTTGGTGTGGACGGGGACAATGTGATGGTGACATCTATGTTTCTGTCGTGTGGACAGGTTTGGTGTGGACGGGGACAATGTGATGGTGACATCTGTGTTTCTGTCGTGTGGACAGGTTTGGTGTGGACGGGGACAATGTGATGGTGACATCTGTGTTTCTGTCGTGTGGACAGGTTTGGTGTGGACGGGGACAATGTGATGGTGACATCTGTGTTTCTGTCGTGTGG
Organism: Conus betulinus; assembly: GCA_016801955.1. Taxonomy (NCBI): domain Eukaryota; kingdom Metazoa; phylum Mollusca; class Gastropoda; order Neogastropoda; family Conidae; genus Conus; species Conus betulinus. The sequence goes on along the minus strand of JADBJO010000982.1, from coordinate 242,057 downwards.
ACAGGTTTGGTGTGGACGGGGACAATGTGATGGTGACATCTGTGTTTCTGTCGTGTGGACAGGTTTGGTGTGGACGGGGACAATGTGATGGTGACATCTGTGTTTCTGTCGTGTGGACAGGTTTGGTGTGGACGGGGACAATGTGATGGTGACATCTGTGTTTCTGTCGTGTGGACAGGTTTGGTGTGGACGGGGACAATGTGATGGTGACAGGGCTGTTCTCCGAACATTACAGCGACATGGTGAGTCTGTTGTTGTGATCATCAACTATGGTGACAAAGGTGTGTCCCCTAGCCACTGTGGTGATATAGTGAGTCACACTGGGTGATATGGTGAGTCACACCGCAGTGATAGGGTGAGTCACACTGGGGTGTGATGGGTGAGTCACACTGGGGTGATAGGGTGAGTCACACTGGGGTGATAGGGTGAGTCACACTGGTGTGATGGGGTGAGTCACACTGGGGTGATAGGGTGAGTCACTGGGATGATAGGGTGAGTCACACTGTGGTGATAGGGCGAGTCACTGGGATGATAGGGTGAGTCACTGGGATGATAGGGTGAGTCACACTGGGGTGATATGGTGAGTCACTGGGATGATATGGTGAGTCACACTGGGGTGATAGGGTGAGTCACACTGGGGTGATGGGGTGAGTCACACTGGGGTGATAGGGTGAGTCACACTGGGATGATAGGGTGAGTCACACTGGGGTGATAGGGTGAGTCACACTGGTTGATATGGTGAGTCACACTGGGTTGATATGGTGAGTCACACTGGGTTGATATGGTGAGTCACTGTGGTGATATGGTGAGTCACACTGGGTGATGGGTGTGAGTCACACTGGGTGATATGGTGAGTCAAACAGGGGTGATACGGCGAGTCAGTCACACTGGGGTGATATGGTGAGTCACTGTGGTGATATGGTGAGTCACACTGGGGTGATATGGTGAGTCACTGTGGTGATATGGTGAGTCACACTGGGGTGATATGGTGAGTCATACTGGGGTGATAGGGCGAGTCACACTGGGGTGATATGGTGAGTCGCACTGTGGTGATAGGGTGAGTTACACTGGGATGCTATGGTGAGTCACACTGTGGTGATAGGGTGAGTCACTTGGTGAGTCAGTGTGATGGGCTGGCGGTCCTTGTGGTCCAGGAGATGGCTCAGGAAAGTCATGTCAGGCGCTGTGACAATATCGTGAGTCACTCTGACTGCTGTGGAGATAATGGGGAGACACTGCTCGCTGTAGTACAAAGGTGAGTCACTCCAGACACTGCAGTCATATAGTGGCTGACATATCAACTATCTTTGTGTGTGTGTGTGTGTGTGTGTGTGTGTGTGTGTGTGTGTGTGTGTTTTAATGTACCATTTCTATAACTTATCAAGGGGACTGAAATTGAACTTTTGAACCAAGCATGTGTCTGTTTCTGGGTTGGTAATGTTTATTTCATGTATATATCCTGTAAGTTATTTCAACGACGACCGCATCAAGAGACTCCTCATCGCCCAGTGCTGTGACCTTTCTGACCTTTCTGTCAGGTGCGGGAAGCGGCCTACAGGATCTTCCTGTACCCGGAAGGGCACCAGGAGGAGCTGCTGACGGCTCTGCTGTCGGCGCGGCACCAGCTGGCCAACCTGGTGGGCTTCCAGACCTACTCCCACCGTGCTAACCGCGGCACCATGATGGAGTCCCCTGGTGAGACTCCTGCAGAGCTGGGGGGGGGGGGGGGGGGGGGGGGGGGGGGGGGGGGGGGGGGGGGGGGGGGGGGGGGGGGGGGGGGGGGGGGGGGGGGGGGGGGGGGGGGGGGGGGGGACTTGGTGCTCTGTACACTGTAGTCAGTCAACAACTCAGATAGACTTTGAAGTATTTATAATGACTCTGCCGAACAACGTAAATGAACGAATTACAAGACAAAACATGACGCGTTTTGACCTCTTAGGTCTTCTTCAGGCAAATTTGACAGATAATTGATTGCTCGTTCGTTTTTTTCCTCATCCTGAGTGTTGTGTATCTTGCCTGAAGAAGACCTAAGAGTCGAAACGCATTGTGTTTTGTTTTGTGATTCGTTTGTCTGCCTTGTTCGGCGGAGTCATTATAAATACTTAATAAATTTGTTTAGATTTCCGCCTGCAGTTGTCTCACTTTGCAATGAGATCTTACAAGGTTTCAGATGTTTGGCATGGTCTTTTCTGTCCTCGCTAAGCGCAAGCACGCATTGAAGATACAGTGAAAATGAGTATAGGAGGAAGCAGAATCAAGGTAAGAAAAATAAAGAGAAAAAAAAATGAAGGTAGGGTGAGGGAGAGTCAAGGGTGTCAAAATATTAGGGCGGTGGTGACTGAAAGATACTTGAGACAAAGAAGGTGAGTGGGTGTAGGGGGTGGGGCAGAGGGGGGATAGTGTGGGAAGAGGGGTGTTAAAGAAGGGGAGTGGGGGGACTTTCTGTCTTACATATGGGCTGTGTGTATGTAAGCACCGTGATCGCATGTACCAGAAATGTGTGTGTGCCAGCATGCTGAATGGCCATTTCTCTGGGAATTGTGACAGTTCTCGGTTTGTGATTTTGTGTGAGTGTGTGTGTGCGTGCGTGTGTGTGTTTACAAACCTGAAATTGTTTTTAACAAAAAAGAGGAAAAATGGTGAAAAGAGACATGGTATACAGTTGGTGAATTTGAAATGCATTCTCATTTGGTTCAAACAATAGGAAACACACACACACTGTATTTGGAGCTTCAGGTCAGGTCAAGTCAGACCTTGTTTACAGCTCAGACGACCACGTTGACAGTATCATTGCTGTCAGTTGAAATAAGTTGGATGTGTGAATGGAATTCAGTGTTACTACACCCGGGAAAAGAGAAAAAACGTGGTGGGAAGTGTGAAGGTGGGTGTTACAGAAAGATGGAAAAGCAGCTGTGTTAATTTATGACTGTGGATGCATGATACTTAGATTGTCATTACCACCCCCATTTTTGCTTTTGATACTTGCTATGAAATGCAGCCAAGGACTAGCACCACTGAATTATACATTACAAGGGGCACACACCAATTTCAAATGTGTTTTGTGTTTTTTATTACAGATTCCGTTATGGCTTTTCTGGATCTTCTCTCAGAAAAACTGAAACCTAGGTGAGTCACTTGGAATCCAAGTTTGCTTTTTGTTGTTGTTGTTGTTGTTGTTGTTGTTTAAATGAATCAGATCCTAGTGATTGTTACTCTGCACACAGATGCAGGGTATTTTTCTTCTTTTTTTGTCTTCTTTTTTTTTTTTTTTTTTCCTATCCATCTGTTTGATCGTCTGGTCGCAAACAAAAAACAGTGAGGTGTATTTCTGTGAAGATTTCATGGGTTTTCAGACCTACGCATCATACTCAGTGTGTGTAATTTGTGCACCTTTCACCAGAAACACTCTCACTTCTCCACAGTTCCAAAACGTACACATGATCAGAGTGGGGTGAAATGTGTTCACAGTTAACTCGGTGGAGACACACTGAAACAGGTTTGTCTTATGACATTTTTTAGCATATTTTTAAGATTTAACACACTCACAACAGCATACCATTTATGCATGATATACATTACATCATTATGTATTTATATTTGATGACATATTAAGTTTACTACATTTACTTTTAAAAGAGTTTCCCCAGATTTTTCTTGACTGCTACTTGAAAATTGAAAGAATTTTTTTCAAAATTATGTTCATGAATTCAAGAACATTGTGAAGATTCTTGTGCTTAACTCAGATTTTTATATTATTCATAAGTAGATTTACTGGAAGACTTCAATGGTTTTTTTCCCTCATCAAAGTGAAGTTTCCTTAGTGACATAAACATGTTTGATGTGGGATCCTTCATGTACAACAAGGATGATTGCTATTCTCCAGGCAATATATTATATGCATACTTGTGATAGCTAAGTGAAACTTTTCATTAAAGGTTTATTGTGAGTCCCAGAATGCTAGATTTACTTGTATTTGTGTTGGTTCCTGTCAAATATTAGCAGATGCAAGGCTTCATGCATGTGTTTGAGAGTTGTTTTTTTGTCACGTTTCAACAGTTTGACCTAAACATTCTAACGGTATTCATGGCGTAAAGGGAGACAAGCATGTCTTTATGGTTTGCCATTGATATGCTTTCAGTGCGGCTTGATGGATTACTCGAGGTTATGCTGTGATAGCAAATTCAAGCTGTATGATATAGTACACTGTTTATTTTTGTTTGTTTGTTTGTTTTTTTTTTATATTTCAGTGTATTGTTACAGGGTGAAACAAGAAATTGAGGAACTGCTTCTTCTGAAACAAGTCCAGTCCCCAACCAGCAAAGTAAGACTTGGAGAAAGAAGAGGATGGGGGGGGGGGGGGGGGGGGGGGGGGGGGAGGGATGATGGTGGTGGAAAGGGGGGATCAGAGGGGAGAGCTGTAAACAGAGGGAGTTTTCTTCATTGTATATGATTCTGGGCCTTCATGTTAGTTCAGACAGTACAACACAGTTGTGACTGTCTTAATGCCTAGACTAATGTGAAGACTGGACTTGAGCTGTGACTCATTGTTGTTGTTATTGTTGTCATTTGTTTTTCCTTTGGTTGTGTGTGTGTGTGCATGCATGCACACACATTCGTGACTCTCCATCTGTGTATGTATGAGCTGTTGTACACATTCACAAGCTTGTTATGAGTACAGCCCATTCATACAGTCACACTCATATGCACATGCACACACACACACACACAAGAAACACGTACACACACACACACACACATACACACACACACATACGTACTCACACAACTCTCACACTCCCCCACCCCACCCCACCCCCACACACACACACATGCGCACACATACAGACACACACTCGCACATACAAACCCCTTTCTCTGTCTTTTTCTTGTGCACTTAATCTACAAATATGGACCATGTATTGCTAGTGCTTATGTATGTGGCACAGTTGACTGATGGGAGGGCTATGAACAGCAAAAAGAGGTAAATGCTCTGTGTTGCTTTTACTGCAACATTTTGCTCTGTATGAGATTAGGATATTGGAACAATGCTGCTTCCATATTTACAACTCAATTTTTATTCCTCAGCACACTTACATCATTGCTTGTAGGGTCTAAAAAAAAAAAAAAAAAAAAAAAAAAGGGCTAAGAAATCTATCGTGATGAGTGGTGATGGTTTCCAGATAGTGCATGCCTGGGATCCGCCGTACTACTCAGCTTTGGGTCGACAGAAAAGGTATGTCTGCATGCTTGTGTGCGTGTGTGCATGCATGCATGCGTGTGTGTTTTCATGCAAAAATGCAAACATTTCCACAAACAAAATGTACACCTGGACAAAGTAGGCAGACATGTATTCACAGTCAACTCAACAGCGACATGCTGAAAAGAGGGTTGCTGTAATTTCAGAAAGAAGTATTTTGTTTTCCATTTATAAGAAATTTAACTTGCTTGCATGTAATGACAGTGCATACAATTTATACATAATTAACAAGTTTTTATTATGTTTAATGAGAGCTACTTATAAATTTCTGCAATTTTTTTTAACTGTCACTAAATTCTGAAAAAAAGTTGTTTTGGATGTTTCTGTTTGTCCATCAGCCATTGCACTGAAAGAAATGAAACGATTTGTCCTTCACAGTAATATTTCCATGGTTGTATAAACACATTCAATGCCAGAATCTGAACGCAAGGTCACTTGCCTCTCCAAATGAGAACTGCTGCTGTTGTCATTTTGTTTGGTGAAAGTGCGTCCTCTGCCAGCCTCAAGAGTATTGCAGAGAAAACAGCTCTCTGGGCTACAAAGAAAGAATTGTGTACAATTAAATGGTAAAGCAAAAAAATTGTCTAGTTTCCTTCAGATTGCTGCTCATACGTGCATTAAAACAAGTTGTATATCCCGCCAGAGTTATAACTTTATCACTTCACAGTGTGTGGGCGGGATCGCCATCAAGTTAATGATGTGTGCACGCCTGACTTTTAGATCTGGCGGTAGAGATTGGAAGTCCTGTTTCAGATGTTCTGTGGCGACCAATGAGGTCATGGCGTACCTGTCGCTGGGGTGTGTTATGTCGGGGGCTGGACGGCTTGTTCAGGTCACTGACGGCGTTTCGCTTCACACAGAGGAAGTGCAGTCCGGAGAGACCTGGCATTACGATGTCATAAAACTGGTGACTGACTTTTTACTATAGTGTCTGTTGGGGGGGGGGGGGGGGGGGGGGGGGGTGATTCTCAGCATGTAGGGTAAGTCCAATGCGCATGCATGTGCACACACACAATATTCACAGGCACCAATCTGTGAATGATACTGTAAACTGTCATATGAAATCGGATCAGTAATAATATAAGAATCTCTCTGTCTCTCCCTTTCACTTTCTCTGTCTCTGTCTTTGTCTCTGTCTGTCTGTCTGTCTGTCTCTCTCCTTTCACTGTCTGTCTGTCAACTGATTTCTCCATTCACTGTCCTAATAATCATATAGAAGAAATCAGGTGGGGTGTTCTCGCTGTCATCTGATTTATCAATTTTTCTTTCTCTGTAATGTCAATATATGAAGAAAAGTAGGTCACTTTCTGGTTATCTTCAGCAACACATGAAATTTGTTTGTCTGTCTTTCTCTTTTTTCAGTCTCGTTGAACTGATTTATCATTTAAAAAAGCTTTATTCTCCTAATAATCAATAGAAGAAAAGTAGGTGGGTGGTTATCTTCAGCAACACATGAAATTCTGTCTTTTCTGTTGAAATGATTATTTACCTGTATCACAATTTTCATTGACACAGTTTTTTTTTCCTGTTAACAGTCAGAATATAGTGTTGGGCAGTGCTGTATAAATAATTACATGTTTTTTTTTTTTTTTTCAAATTGCTGGCTGAGCAGGCAGTGCAGCACGAAAGTGAAGGCACTCTGGGATACATCTACTGCGACTTCTTTGAACGTCCAGGCAAAGTGAACCAGGTACAGGTCATCCGGATGTAAACTTTGTTTTCTTTTCCTCAATCAGATGAATATGGTGATGTCAGACAGGTGTTTTGTTTGATGGTGAGTGTGATTTAGTATGTGTTGAGGCACATCATTCACCTGGGAGAGAGCTGGATGCACCCATTTGTCGAAAGGAAGGGGACTGGGTCAGTGAAAGAGGAAGGGATGGTGGAAAGGGGACTGGGTCAGTGAAAGGGGAATGGATGGTAGAAAGGGGTCTGGGTCAGTGAAAGAAGAATGGATGGCAGAAAGGGGACTGGGTCAAAGAGGAATGGATGGTAGAAAGGGGACTGGGTCAAAGAGGAATGGATGGTAGAAAGGGGACTGGGTCAAAGAGGAAGGGATGGTGGAAAGGGGACTGGGTCAGTGAAAGAAGAATGGATGGCAGAAAGGGGACTGGTCAAAGAGGAATGGATGGTAGAAAGGGGACTGGGTCAAAGAGGAATGGATGGTAGAAAGGGGACTGGGTCAGTGAAAGAGGAATGGATGGTAGAAAGGGGACTGGGTCAGTGAAAGAGGAATGGATGGTAGAAAGGGGACTGGGTCAAAGAGGAATGGATGGTAGAAAGGGGACTGGGTCAGTGAAAGAAGAATGGATGGCAGAAAGGGGACTGGGTCAAAGAGGATGGATGGTAGAAAGGGGGACTGGGTCAAAGAGGAATGGATGGTAGAAAGGGGACTGGGTCAGTGAAAGAGGAATGGATGGTAGAAAGGGGACTGGGTCAAAGAGGAATGGATGGTAGAAAGGGGACTGGGTCATTGAAAGAGGAATGGATGGTAGAAAGGGGACTGGGTCAAAGAGGAATGGATGGTAGAAAGGGGACTGGGTCAGTGAAAGAGGAATGGATGGTAGAAAGGGGACTGGGTCAAAGAGGAATGGATGGTAGAAAGGGTCTGGGTCAGTGAAAGAGGAATGGTTGGTAGAAAGGGGACTGGGTCAGTGAAAGAAGAATGGATGGCAGAAAGGGGACTGGGTCAAAGAGGAATGGATGGTAGAAAGGGGACTGGGTCAGTGAAAGAGGAATGGATGGTAGAAAGGGGACTGGGTCAAAGTGGAATGGATGGTAGAAAGGAGTCTGGGTCAGTGAAAGAGGAATGGTTGGTGGAAAGGGGACTGGGTCAGTGAAAGAGGAATGGATGGTAGAAAGGGGACTGGGTCAGTGAAAGAGGAATGGATGGTAGAAAGGGGACTGGGTCGGTGAAAGAGGAATGGATGGCAGAAAGGGGACTGGGTCAAAGAGGAATGGATGGTAGAAAGGGGACTGGGTCAGTGAAAGAGGAATGGATGGTAGAAAAAGGACTGGGTCAAAGAGGAATGGATGGTAGAAAGGGGACTGGGTCAGTGAAAGAGGAATGGATGGTGGAAAGGAGACAGGGTCAAAGAGGAATGGATGGTGGAAAGGGGATTGGGTCAGTGAAAGAGGAAATGATGGTAGAAAGGGGACTGGGTCAGTGAAAGAGGAATGGATGGTGGAAAGGGGACTGGGTCAGTGAAAGAGGAATGGATGGTAGAAAGGGGACTGGGTCAGTGAAAGAGGAATGGATGGCAGAAAGGGGACTGGGTCGGTGAAAGAGGAAATGATGGTAGAAAGGGGACTGGGTCAGTGAAAGAGGAATGGATGGTGGAAAGGGGACTGGGTCAGTGAAAGAGGAATGGATGGTAGAAAGGGGACTGGGTCAGTGAAAGAGGAATGGATGGTGGAAAGGGGACTGGGTCAGTGAAGAGGAGGACCATCATTTCGATGAAGGACTGGGTGGTAGGGCTTCTCATTAAAACGGATGAAGACTGTGGGTGGAAGGATCCATTATTCAAAGGAGAGCCATCCAACCAGATTTAGCTTTACTTTACCCATTTGGCGTCGTATACTATACCATGTCACCCACCCTACTTCCGATTACGGAAGATGCAGAAGATCGTGTACTGTCCGTCATTCTACTTCGGCCTGTCGCCCAAGCAAGATAAGTCTTGTGCTCTGTCTCGCCTATACTTTGCCTTTGTGTAAAGATTGCTGTGTTTGCACTCTGTACTCATTATCTGTGGCTTCCCGCTTATATCTTGACGTGTGAGGTTATCGGATGGGCTAGCATTCTAACCTTATTCGCTGAAATTTTCTCGCGATCGTGGTGCTCCCGGTTCTTGTCTATTTGCGTAACCGGTTCGAGGTTGATCGGCATTTTCCATCGCCACGTCCCCTCGCGTTTTCTCGGCCTCCCTTTGTCCCATCGGCCTTGCATTCTCACTCGCCTTTACGGCCTTTTGCCCCTAAATTTCCGATTTCTAATCTCGCCGTTACTTGTATCACGATTCCACTATCTCATCTGCGACGATCGCGGGTCGGTTTCGTCGCCATCTTGTTTTGCGCCAGTCTCCATTCCTTGTCGCACCAGCTTTCTAGCCCACGCAATTACACGTGGTTTGTCGTTCGGAAATTGCTTCCTACATTTGTTTACACCCCTCCCATTCATTGCCACATTTTTCGATCGGCGTCGTGTGTGCGTGGCGATCGCATCGCCCTTCGGCATTGCTGTTACACGTGGCGTTACTCAGCACTTTTGGTTCACGCCACTGTCGTTGCCCACGCACGGTTTCGTTCATCGCTACTGCGTTTCTGTCACTGTGCGAGCTTGTTTACTTTTATATTTCCATTGTGTTATATTGCTATTGTGTGCGCACGGTCGATCGACCTGTATACCCTCCTCGATCGACCGTCGTGTTACGATCGTGTGCTCCGGTTTTCACAACCTCCCGCGCGACGATCGTGAGCCGGTCTCGTCGCCATCTTGTTTTGCGCCGGTCTCCCTCTTTGTGCACCAACTTCTAACCCTCGGTATTTTACGTGGTTTTTCGCCCTGAATTTGCTTCCTCAATTGGTTTGCACCCCTTTCTTTCAGTTGTCACAATTCTCGCTCGCCTTCGTGTCCTTAACGATCGCGATCGACCGGCGTCATTGTATTTACACGTGGCGTTACTCAGCACTTTGGGCCCACGCCACGGTCGCTTCTCACGCACTGTTTTCGCTCATTTCTGCTGCGCTTTGTGTCCCTGTACGGACTTGTTTACCTGTATATTCCATTGTGTGCGTTGTTTACATTTTTATTTTATTGTGTGCGCACGATCGATCGGTCGACTTGGTTATCCTCCTCGATCGACCGTCGTGTCTCCCGTTTACGATCGTGTGCTCCGGTTTCGCTCGGCGCCATCGCCCAATATGGTGAAGGACTCGGCTGGGTCGAGCAATAACTCTGACGTTCAGAGTTCGCTCACATTCCCGGAGGACCCACGAGTTGGTTCCAACCCCGAGCGAACCGTCCTCTCCTTGGGAGAACGGCCGGCCGCGGTAGACGGAGACGTCCCTCCCGCGGAGGGGACGCGGGAGTCTCCCTCCTCTACCCGACCGACGGACGCACGACCGTTGCGTTCGAAAGCTAGAAGGCAACCGGCTGCGATTTCTAAGTGCCTTTCGTTCAACCTGCCCAGGAAATCTAAGGGCAAGGCCCCCCTTAAGGGACCCCGTCTAGCCAAGAAATCCGAGCGGGATTCCGCTTCTCCCCCAGCCACCCTGCCTTCTAGCTTTCCTGCGCATAGTCAGACATCCACTTACTATGCCGAGTCACGCGACCCCCGGCCCCCCGGGGACCTTTGCCGGGCCGCGGACAGGCACGGGTGACGGCCTTGGGCTGGAACCCCCACCCGTCACTCGCACTTATGGGACGCGCGGGTCCACTTCTTCCCCCCATCCGGACTCGCCGTCTCACGACGCTCTCCCCCACCGTGCACAGGTGCAGCCAACACCCCTGCACGAGGAGCGTCCAGTTATCTCCGGACGCAGTTTTATGGCCACGTCTTGGCACGACCATGCACATGTCCATAACTCTGGGCGTATGGGAACACCGAGTGCATCCACCGGTTGTGAACATACACAAGACGGCCGACCAACCCCTCGCCCCCGTCGCAGGTTCCCCTAGGGGTTCAGGACGTTCGGGGTCCGACCTACTCGGCCCCCCCATTTGGGCAACGTCCTCGGTCCCGTTCCTCCGGGGGGAGGATCTACCAGCGGGACCACGGGTAACCTGTCCCATTCCACTGGGACCCGCACGCTCCCCCGGGGGAAACCACATACCAGGGTCGATTACTATTCCCCCCCCCTGCTGCCCAAGGTTACCCCGGTCCCCGGCGAGTCCCTGCACAGTACTCTGGGCCGCCACAGCCCGCCCGCTTATCTCCCCGGGGACCAGTGGCTCTATGCCCCCGAGAGGGACCAGTGGCTCAATACACACACCCAACCTGAACAACAATTTGGTCGATTGTGGCACCCAACCTCGCAGACTTGGGTCGACCTGGGTCTCCCACCTCGGGCGCTGTCCGATCGGCAGTCCGGGCTCTCCCACCCCAGCCCGTCTGCCGAGCATAGAGCCACGAGGGTCCCGCCATCCCCCCTCCCCCCCCCACCACCCCCTACCAGGGCGGGACCCTCGCGCACCCGCGCAGTTGCCCCCTGAGGAAGACCTCCCTTCCCCAGGAACTTGACTCCCCACAGCCTGAGGACGACTACGATGAGGACTTCTTCTCATCCCTTTATGACATCCACACCATTGAACGGTTTCGACCGGACTTTGTGTCGAGGGACGCCCCTCCCTCTGCCGATCTTGGCCTTCCCTGAGATCGTTGGGCTGCCCCCCAGCCCAATACTCCAGACTCAGAATTGTCGCACCTCAGTCACTCACTTCGCTGTGGGTGGGAGTCCGGCAAAACGCGCCAGGGGTGCAGACGCCGTCCCCCGCCCGGGTCAAGACCTGCCCCCGGCACCCAATGCGGCCCCCCCTCGGCGCCCTACTTGGGACCCACAGGAAGCACCCAGTTGCCTCCCTCTTTGCCGACAATCCGGTTACCAGGGAGTGGGCCATCTCCCAATCAGATTGTCGCCTGATACCCAACCGGGCCCCCCCCTACTTCGGCCACCATCCCCTTTAAGCGCTAAAGGACTGGGACCGAGTAGCCCGGATGGGCATCTTACACACCACTGCAGGGCATGCCTACCTTAGCATGCTCTTGCAGAGGGCGGAGGTACTCTGGCCTGGGGATGACGGCGCCGTCCCAGTGCCTTCGGATACAAACTCCGAACCACACCAGGACGAACCTCGCTTATTCAGCGACCCCCTTATGCGACACCTAGTTAACAGGATATCGCATCACTTGGCGGCTGCGGCGGACAGCGCAGCAACAAGCCATTTTATTGTCTGCTAGTGGCTAGAGACGCGGTGCTTGCACGCTCCTCACTCTCCCCGGCACTCAGGGCATCCCTACGATGTGTCCCGGGCCAGGATCACTCGCTCTTTGGCGAGCACTCCACCTCGGCTATGTCTCTCTCGCTCGAGGAACGCAAGCAGGCGGCGTCCTTTGCCCCCCCCCCTCAGCCACGCCTTTCCAGGCCCCCCAAGCGGCCACTTAACTCACAGAGGCCTAAACCTAAACCTCGCCAAAATTTTTGGTTTGGCCAGCAAGCACGGCCCCGCCGGTGACTGGAGGACACTCCCGTAGTGCGCATGGAGCTGGCCCAACCTGCCCAGCAAGGCACCGGCCCACTCTCTTCCCCTTCCCCCCATCTGGACCATCGGCTCCCCTGGCGGGCAACCTCTCCCGCCGCCGCCTGCCAGTGGCGACGTATGGGCCTCAGCCCCTGGGTAGTGTCGGTTCTTCAGGACGGGTTTCGCCTACCGTGGGCTCACCGTCGTCCTCCCCTCATGCGCTCTCCTCCTCCCGTCCCCCAGCGACCCCCCCCCCTGCCCAGGCGGACGCCCTTCGCCTGGAAGTCCTCGAACTCCTCAGAAAGGGGCCATCACCGAAGTTTTCCAGCCCAACCCCGGTTTTTACTCCCACCTGTTCGTGATCCCCAAACCTTCGGTGGGATGGAGGCCCATCCTTGACCTTTCTCCCCTCAACAAGTTCCTCAGACATACCTAGTTCAAGATGGACACGCCCTCCCAGATCAGAGACTCCATCCATCACGTAGATTGGGCTACCCTCCATAGATCTGAAAGATGCGTACTTCCAGATCCTTATTCACCCGCGCACAGACGTTACCTCCGGTTTGTCTGGCAAGCTCGAGTGTTCCAGTTCAAAGCTCTCCCCTTTGGCCTCTCCCTGGCACCCTTCCTCTTCACGAAGGCGTTCCGATCTCTCTCCCAACACAGTCCCTCGAACTATACACAGACGCCTCCAACTCGGGCTGGGGGGCCCACTTGGGGGGGACAGTCATGCCTCGGGGATGTGGGACGCACAGATGGCTCGCCTCCACATCAACATATTAGAATTGGAAGCGGTCAGGCTGGCCCTCCTCCACTTCCAACATCTATCTCTCACCGACTGGTTCTCCTCCTCACGGACAACACGTCGGTAGCCCGTTACATCAACAAAGGGGGGGGGGGGGGGGGGGCTCACTCCATCGGCCTCTCTCTACGGACAGAGGCCCTCCTTCGCTGGTGCCACGCACGGGGCCACCCTCCGTGCGAGACACATAGCGGGGACACGCAACATCCTGGCAGACACTCTCAGCCGGTCAGGGACCCTTCTGCACACAGAGTGGACCCTGAACAAGCTGACACTAACCACCGTCTGGAACACTGGTTCAAGCCCATGGTCGACCTATTTGAGACCCAAACTCATCCCCATGTATGTAACCCCGTGGTGGCCCCCCGACTCAGTTGTGGTTCCCGGACCTCAGCCTACGTCCCTCACTCACAAAGTGATCAGGAAGGCCAGGCTGGAGAGACCCAAACTCTCCTCTAACCCCGTGGTGGGACTTTGTGGTTCCTCAGACACTCACGTTCCCCCTCTCCAGCTAGCCCCTTGGTGGGACTTACTCAGACAACTCGGGCCTCCTTCCAATCCCCAGATGCTTCGCCTACACGCTTGGCTTCTATGCCAGCCAAATTGCGACCACCGCGATGAGAGAGATGGGTCACGTGGTGCACGGCTAACTCGGTCCCCTACCTCCTCCCTCCAACATCCACATAGGCAAGTTCCTATCCCACCAGATAGGCAATTTCCTATCCCACCTTTCATCCTCTCGAAAGCTCTCTGCTAGTTCCATTCGGGGCTACAGATCGGCCGTAGGCACCACCATCTGACAGCTGGGGCGGCCATCATTCGACAATAACTTTCTCCTTAGAGAACTATCTCGGGGGGGGGGGGGGGCCCTACGGGAAGCTCAGTCCCCTAGGCGCGCTCCCATGTGGGACCTCTTTCTGGTTCTTGACTCCCTCAGAAACCCCCCTTTCGAGCCCCTCCGTGCTATTCCCTTTGTCATTCTCCCCTTCAAGACCACCTTCCTTCTCTCCCTGGCCTCAGCCAGGAGGCGAAGTGGGATTCAGGTCCTCAGTTGTGACCCTCGGGACATCGCCTTTCTCAGAGACGGATCGGTCTCGCTTAAGTTCCTGCCTGAGTTCTTAGCGAAGAACCAGGAACCGGGCACGACCTCTCCTTCCCTGGTTATCCGCTCCCTAGCGGATATCTTAGGCAGCGAAGGCAGCGGGGGGACATGGACCTATGACCCTCTAGGTGCCTCAGATACTACTGGGAGCGTTCCCACCCCAGGCGTTCCTCTCAGAGAAGCCTCCTTATTTCCATCAACCCCAACAACAAGAAAGACATCTCGGCGGGCTCGATTTCTAGGTGGCTATTCTATACTATCAAATCTGCCTATGCCCAGGCCCACAAAGACCTCCCAGCCCTTTCCCCTCGAGCCCACGAGGTCAGAGCGTTGGCCATGTCCACAGCGTTCCAGCACTCTGTCCCCGTGTGCCATCTCCTGGAGGCAGCCTACTGGCGTTCGGAGAACCCTTTCATAAACTTTTATCTAAGGGACATCCGCATGACCAGGGCTGATGGTTCTAAGGGGTTTTCATTTGTGGCGGCCAATGCAGCCATAACAGTTAACCCAGGAACCATTAGGGCGCTCGGCCCTCCTCCTATTCCTTTAAATTCTGCTATGGTCTGACATGGTATAGTATACGACGCCAAAATGGGGAGTTGTATTATACTCCCTGTTTGGCTAAGTATACTTACCATGTCAGACTCTAATGCCCGCCCTACCTTCCCCGCTAGCGCCAAGGTTCCCTGGGTTTGCCTTGCGCGCAGGCCTCGTTGAATGACGGACAGTACACGATCTTCTGCATCTTCCGTAGTCGGAAGTAGGGTGGGCGTCACGTGACTATCTTATGCCTGCATTTGCCAAAAACTTCGGCCTGACAGAGCTGACTGACAGCTCGTGATCAGTTGTTTATTCAGTCGGGCATTGTCAATTCCTCTCAAACCAGTGAGACCTTAATTTTCAGTAGCATGAAACAGGAGGACTGCCACTTCACTACTGATGTTATATTTTTCAGTAATCATAAGCTGCTTTTACATGCATACAGAAATTGCTTGTAAGTGAGTTTGTTTGTGAGTTTTTTTTTAGTAATCATAAACTGTTTTTGCATTCAGACTGGAAGTGCCAGTCAGCTAACTCAGTTTCTTGTGTTGAACGCTGTGACTCAGGACTGCCACTTCACTATCCGTGGTGGGCGGCAGCGTGACGACGGCAGCTACCAGCTCCCCGTGGTCGTCCTGCAGCTGAACCTGCCCGCGCCGGCAGGCAGCACCCCCCCCCCTCCTCACCCCCGGCATGATGGAGAACCTGTTCCACGAGTTCGGCCACGCCATGCACTCCATGCTGGGCCGCACCATAACAGCACGTCACAGGTCAGTGCCCTGCGTTAGGTCACAGGTCATAGTTCGGCCCACGCCATGCACTCCAGGCTGGGCTGCACCAAGTACCAGCAGGTCAGGTCAGGGGAGGGCATCAAGTCGCAGGTCGTAGTTCGCTTACAAACAGGAATTTTGCCACTAAACGTCTTTTTCTGATATACTTACATATCCAAACAAATGCCTTATCTCCACTAGGTGTGCAACACCGCTGTCAGGGTGAGCTGATTGTGAACTTACTAAGGGAGACTACCCCCCCCCCCCCCCCTCCCCCCCCCCCCCCCCCCCCCTTTGGCCTGATGGTTAAAAGGAAGAGTCTGCTCCCCGCTCACTATTTTTTAATCATTTGATTGGAATCCTGATGCATGATCTCACACCTAGTGGAGTTAAGGCATTTGTTTGGGCAGGTATGTTTGAAGATTAAGAAATAATTTCTCTGTAATATTGTCTTTCCCATAAGTGACACTTTTTCTGACTCTTCTCATTTTATTTCTGTAATGTTGTGTTTGTCTGTGTATGACACTTTCTCTGACTCTCTTCAGGATTTTCTCGTCAATTCAAGACCTGCTGTAAATGAGAAGGAAAAGACCTGCTATGATTATATCTTTGAGGTTTACATTCATTCAGTGTCAATACTGGTATTATACTGATGCTGGGTTTGATAGACAGCATTCTTGGTCTGTGTATGCAGGCTGATGTTACATGTGATGCCTTCTTTCATTGCAGGGACTGCCCACTAAAGGATTTGTCCTCCTTATCATTGAAAGTGACCTCAAGCGAATGTGGCTCTGTATGTTTAATGCAGAATTTGACCCCAGTTAATCTTTGGAAGAATTTTCCATTTCATCAGACGCGAAGCAGTCATTGTGAAGTTTAACAGTGGGCTACCTGCAGTTTCCTTTCTTGTCAGTGAATGGAAGTGATGCCAGCATCCCCAAATTTTCTGTTGAACTGAAATGGTGTGCTTCCCTCTGTAAGAACACAAGTTCTGCGCATGTGTTGCCTAGTCCTCCCAGAACAAGATCCAGCAGTGCTAGGAGCAGGTCGGTGAATGCAGGAGGGCTAAGGGGTGGGATCTCTGAAAGGAGCATACCTGATTTTCTGTACACTGTATGCAAAAAGGAAGGGGGGTGTTATTGGTGTGCATTGTCAAGATACTTGTGTCTGTATACTGTATGCAAAAAAGGAAGGGAGTGTTATTGGTGTGCGTTGTCAATACTTGTGTCTGTATACTGTATGCAAAAAAGGAAAGGGATGTTGTTGGTGTGCATTGTCAAGATACTAGTGTCTGTATACTGTATGCAAAAAAAAGGAAGGGGTGTTGTTGGCATGCATTGTCAAGATACTAGTATCTGTATACTGTATGCAAAAAAAGGAAAGGGGTTGTTGGTGTGCATTGTCAAGATACTAGTGTCTGTATACTGTATGCAAAAAAGGAAGGGGGTGTTGTTGGTATGCATTGTCAAGATACTAGTGTCTGTATACTGTATGCAAAAGTAAAGGGGTGTTGTTGGTGTGCATTGTCAAGATACTAGTGTCTGTATACTGTATGCAAAAAAGGAAAGGGATGTTGTTGGTATGCATTGTCAAGATGCTAGTGTCTGTATACTGTATGCAAAAAAGTAAAGGGGTGTTGTTGGTGTGCATTGTCAAGATACTAGTGTCTGTATACTGTATGCAAAAAAGGAAAGGGATGTTGTTTGTATGCATTGCCATGTTCCCTGTGTCTGTGTACTGTATGCAATAAACAAAGGGGGTGTTGATGTGCATCGTCATGATCCCTGTGTCTGATCCTCTTTGGCAGGAACCAGATGTTCCACAGACTTTGCTGAGATACCATCAGTTCTGATGGAGTTCTTTGCCACTGACCCCAGGGTGAGGCCTGTGAGATGGATGTGAGTGTAGGCTGCATGTGTGTATGTACCTGAGGAACATGAGGGCCGGTCGTCCGATCTTCAGAGTGTTGGTCTGGAGGTGATGGTTGTCAGTCTGAACCATACTGGGGATGGATTTATTTCAGCTTGGACACCCTGCCAGTCCACCCAGTAGTCCATGTGCACCTGGTTCACAAGGGTAGGTTAAAAGTGACAGGAGGAAAAAGATGGGCTCCGCCTTCCATCATGTCATGCCCAAGGCATGGTGAGCCGTGACAGTTCACTGCCCAACAGCCAATAGGCTGCGCAGCCTAAACCATGAAACATGATTGTTTCAGTGTGCTTCAGAGGAAACAATGGGAGTTATGCCAAAAAAAGGCATTTTTCCCTTAATGAGCAAGTCTGTGATGCCTTTTCTGTGCAATGTACGTGTTTTTAAAACCATAATAATGGCACGCAGATATGGTAAGGTCAGCCTGAAGAATAAAAAAATGCCATGCAGATATGGTAAGGTCAGCCTGAAGAATAGTAATGGCATGCAGATATGGTAAGGTCAGCCTGAAGAATAAAAAAGGCATGTAGATATGGTAAGGTCAGCCTGCAGAATAGTAATGGCATGCAGATATGGTGAGTCAGCCTGCAGAATAGTAGAATGGCATGCAGATATGGTGAGGTCAGCCTGCAGAATAGTAATGGCATGCAGATATGGTAAGGTCAGCCTGCAGAATAGTGATGGCATGCACATATGGTAAGGTCAGCTGACTGCTATCTCTGTAACAGTATACTTTTTGTGGAATATTCAAACTTTCTGGTGATGCACAAACTGACATTGTGTACTTTAGTGCATGAGAAATGTCCTTCTGTCCATGCCTGCTATTAACCTCTGCACATCGAAAAAAAAAAAACATTTTCTCTTCTCATGAACTCATAGCTCACAGACGTTTTCTGGTGTGTGTTTTTTTTTTTTTAATTTGAGATAGAAAAAAATATGAAAGCCTTCCTGTTGATCCTATGTCTCTTCTCATGAACTCATAGCTCACAGACGTTTCTGTTTTTTTTTTTTTTTTTATTTTTTTTATTTGAGATGGAAAAAAAAATATGAAAGCCTTCCTGTTGATCCTATGTTTTTTTTTTCTGCCATGTTAAACACCACATTTTGTCCCGTTTCATTTTGGTGTGTTCAACCTTAGTGAAGTCTGCTTTCTCCAAAGTGCTGTAGAAGTTCTGTCATATTTCTGACAGAAGCATTTCATTCTAGTGCCAAGCCCAACAAGAATCTGGCATGCGCATGATTTAACGTTTATTGTGTGCACTGATGAAGCCAGAAAAACTGGGATGTATAAAACAAATCCCATTATTGTGCAGGTGATCACCTCTTTTGCCCGCCACTACAGGACGGGGGAACCTCTGCCGCAGTCTGTAGCCAAAGACATGTGTGCCGCCAAACATCTCTTTGCCGCTTCTGTAAGTCAGAGACTGTTTCTTCCTGGGGGTGCTGGGCAGTGTGTTGGTGACTTAGTGTCATTTAGTATGCAGAAAACAGAGTGGTCCTGCAGAGAAAAGAAAAAAAAAATGGCTGAATGGTTGAAATTTTTTTTTTCTATTTCTTCTAGCCTTTTTTTTGTGAGTCATGATCAATAGTAAAATGATGATATCATTTGACTTTGTGTACTGATAGTAAAGGAAGATATTACAACATCTCTCTCTCTCTCTCTCTCTCTCTCTCTTTCTCTCTGTCTGTCTCTGTCTGTCTGTCTGTCTGTCTGTCATATCTCTTTCTGCAAAAAATCTTCTTTAAAGGGAAAGTCATGGAAAATAACACATATGAGGTCATTCAGATGATCACAAGTTTCTTGCAATATTTGCAAAGAACACCTCAAGGAGTGCATGGCCGCCCCTATGTGTGTGTGACGGCAGGACCTACAGCAGCAGACCTTTTACTCGGCACTGGACCAGGTGTACCATGGACCACATCCCTTACAGGGCCCCTCCACCACCGCCATTCTGGCTGATGTGCAGCAACAGTACTCCAGCATTCCCTACGTTCCAAACACGGTACTGTGCCCTTTGTCTGTGTATAGAAGTGTGTGTGCTGGTACAGATGTTTGTGTACAGCTTGTTGAGCATGAGTGTGTGTGTACATGTAATAATGAATAAGTTTCAAATTAGCACAGTGTCTGACAATAATCAACATGCCAGTCTGAAATGCGTAGATGTTTTCTCTTAACTCCTTTGGGCGCACTGACACATACATGTGTTTAAACACATGTGCAAATGTGTATGTTGCTGTCATTTTATGTACCATGTTGGGTGTAATACCGTTTATCCTTTACATCCAAAGTCATGAATGCATACATGAAAATAGTGCGTGTATTTCTGGTTCGTACGTGTTCACATGGTTATGTTCTCTCGGTTGCGAGCAAGTGTACTGAAAACAGACACACACACATTTCAAAGTACATCTTTACTCAGACCCACTTGTTGATCAGACTACAGAATGGTGCTGCTGTATTTATGTTCAAAGGTTGGAGCTGTCTTGCGAGTCAACCTCTGTGCGGTGACAGCCCTGATTTGCCCCACTGTGGTCAGTTGGGCCATAAGCGACATTACCTTACCTTGCCTGTGTGTGTGCCCTTTACTCAGTCCCACTTGTTCATCAGACAACAGCAGGGTGCTCTGTGTTCAGAGGTTGGTGCTGTCTGTGTGTGCCACAGACTGATCTGTGCTGTGTGTGTCTGCACTGACAGGCCTGGCAGCTGCGCTTTGGTCATCTGGTGGGCTACGGAGCACGTTACTACGCCTACCTGATTTCCCGAGCGGTGGCGGCACGATTGTGGCATTCCTGTTTCAAAGAAGATCCTTTCAGCAGGTGAGGGGCGCTCTCAAACTTTGTCCACCTGGGTGGTAAGGGTTAGCAAGGTGTGATGGTCAGTGATCCTGATTTAGTTTTGCTGCCCAGTGATGAGTGCTACGGTTTAGATTATCACTGGCCTTTTCTTATCACACCCACCCATGTTCTCATGCACACATGCATACAGGTTATAAAGGCATCAAAACTGAGCAGCCTTAGAATTCATGGGGAGTTCTAGTACAATCATGTACAACCATGATACCTTCAAACTGGTAGATACCTTCAAACAGGTAGACAGAATGGCGATTGCCAGCGCTTGGGAGAAGTTGACACAAGATCACATGACGTCTGTGTCATCTGCTAACAAACCTGAAACATGACCAGCACTCAACTGATTCCACTGCCACTTCTGTGTTCTCTCTCCTTCTGCTTTTTCCTCTGAATTGTTTACCTCACAGATTCGCGATTCTGTATTTCACCAAAATCTGTGTATTCACAGAAAAGTGGGAGCCCTGGTAAGGGGAGTTAGAAGTCACAAACGCTTAACCATGGACTTCTCAGTGGTGAATCAGAAAATTTCGCACTTTTCTGAAATCAGTTTGTGCTGAGAACATCGCCTTTAATTCACTGGGTACATAGCAATAGAGCAGCCATAAAGCATGACATCTCAGAGATGTTAGGCAAAAGTATGCTCATCATGCAACAATGATGAGAATGATGTGTTGCAGGAGTGTGGGTCAGCGTTATCGTGAAGAGATGTTGCAACATGGAGGGGGCATTCATCCCTCCCTTCTGGTTGAAGGTGAGCTAACACGATGGAGTGAATCAAACTGTTGTATGACAGTTCAAACGATAATGGGTTTTTTAACCCCACACAAGGTGACAAGTTGAGTGACATTTGACTGAACACAAGAGTACAGGTTATCTAATTCCAATCTTAATTTTTTTAATTTTCAACCACAGGATTGTGAATACATTTTTACTTAAGGGCAATAGGTTGATTAACTTAATTCAGATGTAAATTCTGTTTTTTGTATGTTTTTTTTAAAGGATGAAAGGGTGCCGAGGACAGGGAGGGATGGGTGGCTGTTCTGTCAAACTGGTTGACTGTAAAATGTTTATGCTTCTATCTTTGTGTCACTACTTCAGTACCGATGATGTGTAGAATAGATGGTCTTAAGAAATCCTTTTTTTTTCTAGTATGTTTAATTTTTTGCCACAAGTATAAGATTTTCCAGAAAAAGTGTGCAAATATTTTGAGATGTTCTCAAGCACAAAGTCCCTTGCTGTTTGTCTGTGAACAACATTTTGTTCTTTAATATTCATTCACAAAAACCCTGCAAAGGTACCGGTCTCTAGGAACAAGGACACATCACATCAACACCGCGAGATTTGTGCCAACAGCATTAGTATATAGACATGCAAATCCGTCTCAAAGGATCACTAAACATACATAGGGTTATATTATATTCATGGAAGCAATAGTAGAAATATAATGGGAATTTCATAGGAATGGATTGTTTGGTGATAAATTCATGGAGCCCTAATGCACTTTGTGTTGTTGAAAAAAACCTGCCCTGGGAGGTGTGTGTGTATGTGTGCGAATTATGTCACATAGCCAGTGATCCTATGTTGAATCTTTCTTCTTCAGCAACAACTGGACAGTGCCAGAATGTTGTGAGGTCCATTGGCAGCAGGTGATCACACACATGCCAATCAACCACCCCCCTCCCCCCCAAAGTTTTTAATGTTGAATTCCTCTTTTCATTACCACAGTAATGCCATCTTTAGAAACATGTAACTTTACATATCAATTTGCAGTATATCTGCAGACATTTACCATTGCCCTGTCTCATTTTTGCAGGAATGCTTGGAGAGAAACCAACGATGAACAATTTGGTCGATTCACTGATCACTGACCTGGACAGCAGCAGAGAATGTCTGTATAGCTAGCACTCACATAATGCATGTGAATGGGCAGCTGGGATCTGGCTGAAAGTGAATTGTTGTGAAGAGACAAGCACATATGCAATGAGCGTTGTCTTTCTGTGAAGGGACTGCCTATGATTTTGGCATTTTGTGAATATTGCGTTCGTTAGAAATCAAAACGGTGACTGCAAGAGGTTTGTGCCGTTTTAATGTTTGTAGTTTTTTTCTGTATCAGTGTGAGGGAAATCTCATTGCATCACAAACTGATATTTTCACAGTAATTTATTCCAAATTCTATACTTGTTTTTATCCTGGTTGAGTGCATATGGCTGATAGGGATACATGGATTGGTTCTTTAGTGTTTGCGTGTATGTATGCTTTTCCTTGTATATTGTACAGCATGCCCAGTCGATTTTGGGGCGGTGCTGCATAGCCCCTCCTTATGTTACTACAGGGAAGTTTGTCACTTGGACCTTCAGTTATCTCTTTGACCTTAGGTCTTAATTAAGTGGGAGGGAATCTTGAATAGAGTATGTTATACTAGACCAGAGGAAAAATGTTGCCAAAGTAGTTTTTTAAAGTTTTGAATTGAGAGTTGGGAGTTTTCATCAGCTCATGTATGTTATTTCCTAGTATGCTGTGTCTTCCCATGTTTCATCATCATGCTGGAGTTAAGTCCATTGATGGCCACATGATTATCATGAGCGTTACGTTGCCGTCATATTTGTGACCATTTCTAGGCGAGTGTGGTAACCTTCTAAGACTTGGATCTGATGTTAGCCACAATGAACCTGATGAACTAAATGGCCTGCTGTGTATGTGTGTGTGTGTGTGTCCCTTGCCTGCAGTATCAGAGTGGGAACAGTTTCTGTATGTGTGTCACATTAAAGGATTTTTTATGTTCATTTTATTCGACATTCTCAATTACAGACTGCGTTTCTCCTCTCCCCCTCTCATTTTCAAACCTACTACCTGTCCCTCACTGGTGCCAAAAATGATTTTAGGCATAATTCAGACTCTTCGTGAATGATTTATATAGTCTAAGATGCGTCTGTGGTTTTTTTTTTCAGCTGAACAAAGGGTTTTTGTGATTTATATAGTCTAAGATGCTTCTGTGTTTTTTTTTCAGCTGAACAAAGGGTTTGCCGGGGGTTTTTTTTTTGCTGTCCCATGTTCTGTACCACCTCAGTGGCATTGCACCCATGCTGCTCAGTCCCATACCCAGTCCACAGTCACAGCCCGTCAGTTCCGCCAGAACCCCAGCACCTGCAGTCCACAGGGGGCAGTCAGTGTCAAGTCATCAAGAGGCAACCCACCAAAGGAGACACTGCACTGCTGCCGAGTCACTTCAGTGGTGTTCAGTGGTGCCTGTTCTGATCCAACATACGCAGGACACCACCTATTAAGCCCCCTACTGATGGCAATAATTGCTTAGTCGCGCGGAGCCAGCGTGAGTGAGCTCTCCCTCTGGAGGGCGCCACCCTGTCCATCCCAACGACAGCCCCCCCCCATGGACTCACCAATACCAGTGACCCTGATGGAATCAAACCAAGGCCACAAAGGCAGAGAGGGCATCAAAACTGAGGTCACATAAGAGCAGTGCATGAAGGGTCACAGAATTTGACTTTTTTTTTTTTTAATGCTGATCAGTGAGAATGAGGATGATTAAGATGATGCTAAGGATTTCCAGGATTTCCATTCTGATTCTGGTCCGAGACTGAACGATGGAGCTGCACTGTACGCTTCCTTTCATAATATATCCCAGCGTCAACCAGGCCCAAGAGATACAGACACCTGCAGTGTTGGTCAGGAAATTTGAGCAACACTCTCAGAGACGCATCCATTAAGTGGATGAAACTTGACTGTGTGGTCACAGTCTTCCCAACTGAGCCCGTAGCAAACTCAACTCATGAGTAGAAGCCAGTTGGGGCAGAAAAGTCCCGCATGACTCTAATGGGAATTGAACCCATGACCTCCCAGCCGGGAGTCACGATGCTAACTTCACCATCCCAGTAGTCATGTGAAAATCAGGGAAGGAACAGTCAGGACAAACTGCTGTGTCGGATTTTCAATGCAGGAGAACGTCGTTCCTGCGTGCAACTGTGGCTGGTTGTAAAAAAAGAAGCCCAGTGAAACATGAGCATCGTCCTGTTTGTAGTTATCAGCTGCAGTTTGTCCCAACATGACAAATGTTTCCCTGAAAATCATAGACGCGATTCACTAAAATATCAAACACACTGTATCCAATCAATGATCGTTAATCATGAACTGTACACACCACAGGTTATCGACGGACTAAAGCATCATATGCTCTAAGGTTTTTCATGTTCATAATACCCTCCATCTCTCCCTCTCTTTCAAATCACAAACTTTTTTTTTTCCATGGAATTTTATTTTCTTTCCTTTGTCAACACAACAAGCATACGTCATTGATGAGACTTTGCTGAAAGCTCCGATCAAGAAGGGAGAGGATAACCATCTCACCCACAATTCCCCTTTGTCGCAATCTCATTGGCTCACCCATGTTACAACTTCCAGGCACCACAGACACTGCACTTATCCTCTCGCACCTGATCTCAGCTGAAAACACAAAGCCAGAGTGCCACCCTCTGCACTTTGTCCCAGCCAGCCACACACACACACACACACACACTACACACACCTGGTGCCACAGAAATCGGACATCTGGAACCGACGATGAAGTCGTTGCGTGACTTTTCTACTTTATAAACAGTCTGTGCCTGAAGCATGTGAAGTCTGCTTTCGATGACAGTCCAGAATACCGACCACCAACATGCAGAGAGATGGAACATCAGCTGTAGAGAGAAAATGCCGGACAGCTTCCACCCACCCATCCACCACCATGTCACATCCCAAATCTAAATGATATTACCTTCAACCCAAAGCCTCCCCCACCCTGCCACCACCACATAACGACTGCATATGATACAACTAAAAAAATGCCACTTAAGACAAGTCGACAATTGACCTCGGAGACCAGCCTCATGCCTACTGCAGACAACTATCCAGTGCCAAAGACACCTCAAATCTGAAGATACAGTTCACTTTTTTCCTTTTTTCAATTCATTTTTCTCTGGAATTTTTCACAAACTCAAGTGGTCCATGTCATGTCGTAACATTCCTTTTCATTCAAGTTCCTTCACCGGACCACAGGGGCCCACATCAGAGAGAGAAAGTCAACACTACACCAAGAGGAAAGACCTGCAGAACATGGATGATCACACTGACACTGGTCAGCTACATCGGTTCCTAATGAAACACTGAAACCTGAACTCTTCCCTGTTCCACTGTTTTCTGTGGTAACTAGAACTTTGTAGCCCCAAGTAATGGTGGCCCAAAAAAAAAAAAGAAAGAAAAACAAAAGCACTCTACAATCCTTGCTGCTGCCTGAAGAGATTCACTGGATTATTAGTTTGGAAGACTTGGCCTCTGTTTTAGGATAACATAATTCATGGCAAGATTTACAACAATGATACTTCACAGTTATACATCCACAGAAGAATTGGATGCATTAAAACCTCATTATTTCACTTTCCAATTTAACTGTGACCTTAACAGTTTATGGACAGGTAAACCTTAAAAAAAAAAAAAAAAATTTGCTTTTTAGGCTCCTGTTGAATAGCAGATTTTGTGAACAGTTTCAGACACCCCTCATTAATGGATAAACTTGGGACTCCAGAATTTTGTTTTTTCTTTTACACTCTGTCCAATTATCTTTGTCACTGACAAACTTAGGTCTTCAATTTATCAACTGGGTCTACATCTGCACTGCATCTTATGTTTTCATACATGTATCACAGAGTCAACAATCACACCAACACAAATCAATCATTATCACAGAACGGACAAATAACACCCAAGGTACCATGATGACCAAGAATAACATTTCAAAATAAATGTAAGTCATCGCTAGAAGTTAATCATCTTCCCCTGTATTCCTTCATCATAACTGGTACAGAACAGCACTGAAGCTACTACCAAAAAAGAAGCGCACAATACAAATATCAAGTCAACTGGAATGCTGATTCAGCACAATGGAATGTCTTACTGGTCCATTAACGTAACTTCTCAAATGATGCATAAACAAATAGCAATAGCTATTTCTATCTCAATTCTTGTGGTGATATGTCAAGCTTTTGCAAATCAAACATTGTAATAAAATTAGGAAGCTCTCCATCAGCAATCCCATTTCTTGTTCATTCATGACCAGACAGCACGAGCTATTCAATCTGTTAAGTTCTTCTGACGGTTATGTAAAGCTTTTGGAATCTGCACATCACATTACAAAGCTCTTTCTGACACACAATCCCATTCCTTCTTCCTCCTCTACACACAAACTGTAGATCTTGTATATTCTTCTCTCACCTAAGACAACAAAGGCTAGAATCCAAAAGACTGCTAATACTTCAAAGAAGAAACAATGTTTATGTAGTGCCACATGATACTTGGTGTGTGTGGGAAGCTGCTGTACAGAAAACAAGTTTTGCACGGTTTTGGCCATGGTCAAGTCGGTTGTCCAAATGAGCGGTTGACATTCGTGGATGTCAGGAGTCCGTAGCAGCCATTCTCACGTCATGCGGATGCTCTGAATTATCTGAAATATAGCTAAACAGAAAAAAAACCAAACTTTGTTATTATTCAGATCTGAAATAAAGCTGAATGGAAAAAAACAACTGGGTTCATAAACAACTTTCAGTTTCAGTTTCATCTTTCAGTGTTGACCATACAAGCACACCTTTTAGTTCAACATATAATTAGTGTACAATTACACTGAAAAATGAAGCATACTGGAGATACCTCTGATGCAAGACATCAGGTCCAATACATAATCATCCCAGGATTTTTAAACAAATGAAGTACTCTCTCACTATACAAGAGAATTTAAAAAGGAGGCCACACAACTGAGCATTCCCTATGATCCCTTTGATATGCTGCACTAAGCATGAAGCCAGCAGTAACCTGTGTTCATTATGTGGCACTGTGATGCTGCTGCTACCTTTTGCTTTCAGGGTTTTAATTTTATCATGGAAGCCCAGCTGATCACACAGTCTCTCCAGGGCACACAAACTTACACAGGAAAAAAACAATCATATCCTAAACTGGCCAGAGCAAGATTAAGAATCAAACAAACCAAACCAAAATGGTAACGACAGTGGTCATGGGATGATGATGGGGGTAAATTGCACCATGGTAACAGGACATAGAGGTAACAGTTTAATAGAAAACAGGCATACATCCAAAAACTGCCAAAACAAGTCACTTGCATTTTCTTTTCCCTTTCAGAAACCAAAAAGCCTTGAAAGCGGTTAAAAAACGGATTGAAATAAAATGCATGCACTTATGTTTTTCTATATGTGTGTGTACCAACTGATCAACAAGCTACACTGGGCAGTATCATCTTCTATAGAAAGGGGAAAAAAAAAAAAGTTTTTAGGTACTCAGTCATTGGTTGTAACAAACGACACCTGTGTCAGCAACCCAGTTTGACAGTTGTCAAGTACACTGGACATTTCTTCTCAACAAACTTGCCTTCTGCAATGCTCGTATCCCCAAAAATGCACAAACCTGTTACTATTTCTCTTGCCAGAATGAGATGAACCCATGGTAAAGTGTAATAAAAACAATGTTACCACAGTCAGTACAGGTGACCTGACAACCCTTGTCAAAACACCACATGACTGACATGTCTGTATATCATCCGGCTGTACACAACAGCCAATGATGAGAGAACCCCAGAACATGTCTGACAGTACTTCATCTACAGCCCTCCTTCCAAGTCATACCACCAACCAAAGCTCTGCATTTTTTGTATCCAAGTCATGCATTTCAGCGATGTGACTGACTGGCTGCTCCCCTGTTTCAACTGGACACCAGCTGAACTTGAAAACGCTTGCCTTCACACACACTGAACCTTTGGGAGTGTTAAATGGCCAGCAAGTCGAACTACTTTCTGATGGGAAAAAAAAAATGCTTTTATGTAAAGAGCATGCGGAACCAGGCTGCCTATACTTTCCATCAAAATACCCATTTTTCTTTTTT
Organism: Conus betulinus; assembly: GCA_016801955.1. NCBI lineage: Eukaryota > Metazoa > Mollusca > Gastropoda > Neogastropoda > Conidae > Conus > Conus betulinus. The sequence continues at coordinate 213,629 of JADBJO010000982.1, read as the reverse complement.
TTATTTTCTTTTAGTTTTGCTTTGGGCAAATGCGTCTATTTAAGAAGTGAACTTTACATGTATTTGCGTCACTGCTTCACATTTGATTAAGACGCATTATAGTATATACGAATAACAAGAATGCGAGTCATTCATGTCTGTTGTAACTGTAAACATGATGAAAAGACAGAAGGTGCATTTCAAGAGAATAGTGACCGTTAACTGTAGGTGCAGCATTTAACACACACTGGAGCCCTGAGGTTTACAACAAAAATCAACCTCAATAACAGTAAGATGAAACAGATTATTTTAAACAATTACACTGACTCTGATGCTCAGTGGTTAGCGCAATAGGCTGCATACCAGAAATTTGTGGGTTCCCAGTCCCATCTGACTTGGAGATATTGAATAGTGAATTTTCTAAGTTTTGGCCAGCTACAGCCAAGAACTGAACATCCTATACTCCGCTACAGGCTCATATGGACACACTGGAAACACACAGTCAAGTTATTCACTTTGTGTTTGCATGAAATCCTAGAAAATCATTTACATTCACTGACTAGCACTGCTGGCATTCTCCCCTTTGCCACTGAAATGAGGATATAAATAATAAAAAAAAACATTCAGTATAGTTCTCTTAGAACATTTTCACAATAGTAGACCTGGTGCCAAAAGAGGTGGAAAGATCTGTGCTAGAAAGAGCATCAAGATCAACCACATGAAAAAAGCAGATAATGTATCCCAAAAGGCAACTAATGACATAAGACAATGAATGATCCATGCTTGTGAGAAATGACTTCATAACAGCTGCTGTTTGTCTTCTGCAACAGCAACACAGTTATGAAGCCAACGAGGAGTGAACTTTCAATTTTGATCTGAGGCTTAAGTATGTATACCACGGCTGTTTTTCACACTTCCTTTCATCATACATGTTACTAATTCATTTATCCTGTTACCAATCAGACCTACAAAAATGATGAAGTACTGCAGCATTATATGTATCACCATGAAATATGTACAAATCACTGGGCAACACATCATTTGGTGTTGATGCCCATGGCATAACTTTTGCCATCTGGTTCTGAGTGTTGAGAAGACAACTGCTGCTAGTAGTCTCCAAGTCTTATTTCCTGGAAACTCCTGACACTACCATATGAATACTGGGATCAATTTTGATATCAGCATGAAACCGAGTATACAAGTTTTAACACTCCGCCAAATGGATAAATCTACAGAGAAAGAGAGAGAGAGACAGTGACTTGAGAGACAGAGACAGAGTGACTGAGAGAGAAAGAGAGAGTGTGACTGAGAGAGAGAAAGAGAGAGAGAGAGAGAGAAAGACAGAGTGACTGGTAGAGGCAGAAAGAGAGACAGAGTGACTGGCAGAGAGAGAAAGGTGCACTTCCCCATAAGGATGTCTGTCAAAATCCCATCCATGACTAATGTCAGCAGCTTGATTTTTTTCAAATGTATCTCTGGTTATTAAAAAAAAATTCATATGCTAGGAACAGTAATTTCACTTTCCTGACCAGTGGACAAAAAATACCATAGCTTCAGTCTTTCCATCCTGCCCATTATGGGCCACAACACAACCAACAAAACTGAGCGAACGCTTGTTGGGGCTGGAGTAGGAAAAAAAAAAAAATTCTCTGAAACCGAGCAGAAAAAAAAAAAAAATCAACATTCCTCTGACACCGTGCTGGAGTTCAGTTTTACACCACCAAACTGCAAGTGCAACATCCTGAACTCTTCAAATTTTTAATTTAATATTACTTGCCTAAAGTTTCTTTACACCACTGCAGGATTTACTTATGCTATCAGTATTACTGTCATTATAGGATATCAGATATAAAATGTCATTAAAAATCAAGGCTGAAGGTTTTTGTTTCTTCCAAGTTCTTACCTGAACCACAGACAACGAATACAAATAATGCCAGCAATGCAGGTCCAACGGGGTATTTCTCTTCTGCAGGTTTCTGTAAAATACAGAAATGAACACAGACATTCACTGAACTGATGGCCACAATCAACATATTGATTACTTTCCCACTTCACCTGTACCTATGCATTACGGGGAAAGAAGAGTCATTAACATGGTGAGAATGAAAAAATCCTGCCAAATGTATTATTTTACCAACAGGCTATTACTTCTCGCCCCGAAAAACTGACAACTGATCCTGGCACACCCAAGAACAGAATCAGGCCCCAAAATAAATTAGAAATAAATTTAAACACGCTGAGGTTAGAATGGGGAGTGAGAAACCTACACTTACCTTCTCTGACCGCATATTTTGCTTTTGCTTTTGGTGCATGGCATTTTTTTTTTTTTTTACTTTACAGTCATTGGTGACTGCTAACACAGCTGTTCCTGGCGGTTCGACTGAGCCCTGTTAGTGTTGGGGGGGGAGGGGGGGGGGGGGGGGGGGGGGGCGAGTCTTTCCGTACTTTGTTCGGCTTTGGATCTGTCACAGCTGATAAAAATGGTTTCTTCGCTTCAGAATTTGAGCAACGGTGATGTTAAACTTACTCACAGCTGCCTGGTCTTGTACGATCTTGGCACTGACGTGACATCAGTCTTGACATTTTTTTTTTTTACACAAACTCTTGCTGTTATTGCAATTGTATTATTTTTTTTATGTTAAATATTCACGTGTACGAGCAGACGAAAGGCGGCCGCAACGCCACAATCATCGCACACATGCTCTCTTGTCTGCCATCTGGAAAGCACGTGAACAAATAACGACTCTCACACTCGTTGAAAAAAAAAAAAAAAAAAAAAAAAAAAATCTTCTACGTACCAACGATTTCGGCACATTTCCACGAGTGTTGATGTTTTTCGAATGTTTGTCACTGGCAATGCGCATTCTCTGTTTGCTGGGCATTTTGTATTTAATCAATGTTATGCCAATGTTTCGCTGTAACTTTCGGCTGCCTCCTGCCGTGTTGTCTTCTGCCACGATACACAGACTGTTGCCTCTTGACCTATGCAAAGAGACTGGGTGTTGGGTGTTGGTATTACTACACGATGTAGTTAATGTCATTAACTATGACAGATCTAAATGTATATCGACTGGCAATATATCAAACATTGCATGGAAGCTAAATCTTTTGAATTAACTTGATATATGAATCTGAAATGATATGATAAGATTGGACTATTTCTCGTATTAACTATGACGTGTGACTCTGTGAGGTATTGCGAGATCGAGCAGACTAACTTCCTGTGCACGTGGTGCGTGCCCCGCCAACACTTATGGGAACTCCAGAATCCCCAAACAACAGAATCGATGAGCAACTGATTTAAAATCCGTCATGATTTCATCTTTCTTGTCCCATGCCCAATACAATTTTCTACTTTCCATTCTAAAAAAAAAAAAAAAAAAAAAAAAAGTTTGGATTTCATTCACATGAAAAAAGGCAAGAAAAAAAAAAAAGGTGAAATGAGTACGTCAAAACAAAAGATAGTACGCCGTACGATAGGGCTCTTGGTCAAAGGCAGATAAATGGGAGATAGTCACCACCTCCCATTTCTCTGGTCAAAGGGCCTCCTTCACAATGGGGACAGTTGTCTCATGTGAAAACCCTAGCGGCGCTGAGGACCGGAGTATCAGTGACGGCAGCAAGGGAAAGCGGCCTGTCGTTCGGGCTGTTGCAGTTTACAAGCTGAAAGTTCGTAAACTTGAATTGCCAGTTTCGGGCCCTGATGCACCGGTTGAACGGGAATGTTTACGTGACATGCCTACCATATAACGCTATGGCACAAACAAAAGAAAACACTACCCGCTGTGGACGGTGTCTTCTGCTGGTAATGCCACCTCCCAGCAGGATGAGTCGAAGACCACGAAGACGCCCAGGCAACAGATAGGCGTGGGGCGGCGCAGACCACTTTCCTCGCATCAGCAGCCTATGCCTCCGGGAAACCGCTCTCGAGGCTGTGGGGCAGTCTGACGACGAGTCGCTGCCACTCAGAGACTTTACCAGTGGCCTGCACGACTAGCAGGGCCCTCCCTTTGGATGGCGGGTAGGGTAGGAACATCCCTCAAAGTGTGCAGAGTAGACATCAATCTACGCACAGCAGCTTGGCGACTCCTGTCCTACAATACCTTGCACTGAGGCCTCCAGAACTGCCGGCAGGGCTTCCAGACTGTGGAACAGCTTCAGTCAGAACTTGAAACACTGTGATGGAACATACAAGTCAGCTGCACTCTGTCTTTGAAAATCAAAGAAAAACAGGGTTTTACGTCTTTTCACATGGCATGTTTTTTAGACGATTGTGATATTTGTAAATGATATACATCAAGATGACATTGATATTACTATACAAATGAAAACATAATTGAAAATAAAGCTTAAATCAGTGAACATGAACAGCATAAACGATGTTTGCTTAAAAAATACTGAAATCTCATACTAATGTACCAATAGGACTGCGAAGTAAATATTTTGATACATTAGCCAAAAATGAATGATTTGAAGTCAGAGTCTTAAAATCATCAATTGTAGGATTATTTTTGGTAACTGAAAATTGGGTAGGTATTGCCGCATAGTGGGACAGTTAAATAGTACATGAAATGTCAAAAGTCTCTCCCCACATATGCATTTTTCAGTATCAACATATTTACATTTTAATGAATTATATTTAAGTCTAAAACACAAAAACTGGAAATTTCCCTTGGAAAAACGCTTAACAAAGACATGCTGTAAGAGGTGTGCCGATTACATTATAACCCACACGAGCTTTGGTGTCTTTTTTCTAAAAGATTATAGCATTCTTTACAGACAAAAAGGAATATGAACGTTTTCACAACGAATTCTTTGTTCTGCACCTCCTCTAGCTACTCTGTCTGCCCCTTTATTTCCATAAATACCACAATGTGATGGAACCCAAGTAAATGTTATACTGGAACCCTTTTGAATTAGAAAATGTATGAGATGATTAATTTCAATTACTAAGTCACATCTGTCTCTAGACTTCATGGATTTCAGTGTAAATAAGACAGACTTAGAGTCAACACGAAAAAAGTTGGAAATAACCATAGGAAGATTAACAATGTATCGCAGAGCCATGAGAATGGCTACCAGTTCTGCGGTGAAAATAGAATGACCTGCACCAATATGAAACGATTTTTCTTTCTTTAGACCAGGTATTACAAACCCAGCACCTGCCACATTAGTGTCAATAAGAGAACCATCGGTGTATACCTTCAAATAGAATAATTTGAATGAATATGAGAGCGAAAATGAAGCAGCAAGTAGATGAGGGTCATCACTCTTTTTTAGATCGTCATTGGAAAAGTCAAAATCTGCTCTGTTCAGTTCCCATGGAGGAATTGGAGACGTAATCGAACGCTTACCTATATCTTTAGTTTTCAGATCTAATCTACTGTAAATATCTGATGTATAAGTGGCTATTGTTGTCAAAGATTTTATGGCCCTTGCTCTTTTTGGAAATTGAAGATCTGATCTAAGTACGTTTTCATTCAAGTTTACATTTTAACAGCACTGCTTCTTATAATGTACTTAGCTGAAGACAGTTCTCGATAATCGTTCAAAGGTAGAACACCAACCTCCCCATATGTAGCAATAGTCGGAGTGTGGACAGGAACTCCCAAAGCTAATTTATGCTTTTTTGAGTCAATACTTTGTAATTTCTTCATAAGATATTTAGGAGCAGAAAAATAAACTTCTTGGCCGTAAGTCAGCTTTGATCTAACCAAAGATGTTGCAAGAAGAGCCAAGCTTTTTGTTTCTTTACCCCAATTTTGTCTGTCTGCTTATAATTTTAAGCAAATTTAATCTTTTTGAGCTTTTGATAGACTGTTTTCAATGTGAAATTTCCATGGTAATTTCGATGTAAAATAGACACCTAAGAATTTTGTTATGTCTTTGAATTGTAGCTCAGCTCCGTCGGTAAAGAAACTAGGTAATCGTCTGCGAGGGTCACCAGCACTAAATACCATCATGTGAGTTTTTTTCAACAGATAAAGATAAACCATTCTCTGTAAAGAAAGCACTTATCTAATTCAGACTGATAACAGATCTGAATTTGTTTCAATTTTCTGTTTGAAATAAACTTCAATTTTGCATCCAACCAAATACAAATGTAATCAGCATATTGAACAATCTTAACATTGTTTGATATCTTCTTAG